>CAUEHQ010000052.1:0-31440 GCA_958510825.1 Brachypterus glaber | reverse complement strand
AACCTGCTTGGATGACGCCTCGCCTCATGGGCAATATCTTACTTTACCCACTAGTACCATAATAGTTATTTATGGTACTAGTGGGTAAAGTAAGATATTGCCCAGCCAAGCAGGTTAATTTTCGAGAGGGCAATATCGGTTTACCCATGAGTGCCATACAAGGTTTTATCCAATAAATAGCTTAGGAATTCATATTTTTATTAAAAATTTTAATGACATTTACAAGAAAATAATTAGACAAGTGACAGTTAAGTGGATAAAATAAATAATTATCCACTCAATAAAGTAAAAGCCACGCGGGGGTTATTATTGAGTTTATCTATTTAAAATAAAGCTGGTGATTGTCTTATTATCTGTATGTATTGGATTAATAACTATTTTTAGTGTTATAATCAACAGAGCTTTTTAATGCTTATTATCAAAACAAAGTTATTAGAATGTTGCGTTTTCTTGGTGTTTTTACACGATTTAAGTGACCGCATGCTTTTATACTTAAAATCATTAATCTTTACCAATGAAAGCACATGCATTATATTGGAGTGTAACTCATTAAGTCGTCACGCATAAATAATAACGAATTTAATTCAAGAAGTTGCTAAGTGATTTTTTTTAATCGTTATAATTATTTATTTAAAAAAATATATATTTATACTTACACTAAAAAAAGTGATTTAAATATTGAAACCGATTTGTACCTGATGCAATTATTATCTACAATTGTCAGTAGTAATATCATAAATGCATGTTGAATTATCGATAATTTTTTTACTGTATTAAAAAAATATTTTGCTTGGCAATTGTTTGAGCGCATTTTTCGTGTTACAAAATTCCGAGACCGCAGGTCGAATATGGTTAACCGGTTAATCTGGATTCATCCACTAAGATAAATCACTAACACAAAATTTCATTTGTAAAATCAATTTGAATATTTATAATATTTATAGAACGGTTTCAGAAGTATTAATATTTTCACAACAAACAGATTTTAACACAAATTAATCAAGACACTAAGCGAATTTGAAAATGAAACCGCACGCAAAAGAAAAGATTCAATTGTTTTTTTTGCGATTTGATTGGATAGTAAGTTTTTTAAATTAAATATATTTTAATAATTTATTATAATTAGTAACAATCGAATAAAAAATATTGTATAATACATGGGCAAAAAGTTAGAACCAAGCGAAAAATTTAACTTTTTGCCCTTGTATTGTAAATAACTATTTATTTAAATTTCTTGGAGAATTAAATATTATTTTACATTTCTGTCTTAATTTCAGGCAATATTAATGAACAATTGTAGAATAATACAAAATATACTGAATATTAAAATCATTTTTTAATATTCAAATTATTTTGTAAACGTGAATGGCATAATTAAAAAAACCTCTTAAAAAGCTTTACATTTCATGCTTTATTTGAATGTTGATAACTTTTTTTCATTTAGGTATAGTCCAGTCAAATAATAAATGTAAATTGCAATAAATGTACACGGGCTGATATTTTAAAGGGTAGTAGTGGATGGTAACAGCACACTCCTGTTAATTTTTCACCGGGTGATTTGCTTAAGGGGTGTTCGCTATCTTGAATTTTAGGGGTGAGTTGCTTAATATGCATCATACGATAAAAATGCATATAACCAATTTTGTTAAGGAAGAAATTTCCAACAATTTTTGTTTAAATCATTTTTTTAATATATTAATAAAAATCGAGTTAATTCAAAAATAGCCATGTTGGAGGTGAAGTTGTTTTTTCCATTTTTCAGTTAAATTATTCATCGGACGAGAAAAGTGGTTATGAGCAAACTTGTAGCTCTTGACATTCTCTATAAGTTTCATATATTTTAAATTTTCATAGGTACTTTGGTATGATTACAGAGGGCGCAACTCGACTGTCAGCGCCCACGGTAACCGTAAAAAAATACTTGTGAAAATGCATGATATATAAAACTTATAGAGAATTTCAAGAGCTAAAAGTTTTTGCTTATAGCCACTTTTATCCTCCGATAAATAATTTGGCTGAAAAAACGAAAAAACCAACTTCATCCCCAACATGGCCATTTTTGAATATGTATAACTCGATTTTTCATTAAATATAATAAAAAAATGATTTGAACAAAAATTGTTGGAAATTTTTTCCTTAACAAAATTGCTTATAAATATTTTTATCGTAAGATGCATATTTAGCGAGATAACCCCACCCCTAAAATTCAAGATAGCTGACACCCCTTACGCCCGGTGAAAAAACCGGTGGATAACCAAACCCGGTGAAAAACTAACAGGAGTATTCTTTTACTATCCACTACTACCCTTTAAAATAGCCCGTGTACATTTAATGCAATTTAACACGGGAATTTGTTTTATACCACTAAAAAAAGATCTAAATTCTATATATTGATTACAGATTGATGACTTTATGAGTCTTTTTCTGGAATTACGTAACTGTTCAGTCTCTATAGCGACTAGTTAGCCTGCTAATTTGATGTACATTATCGGATTAGTATGGATTTTCTATGCCTATGGAAAATTCCTTTCACTAGACAAAAGCAGGTATGTGGAGGGAATAATGGCAAGAATTTTTTTATAAAATCCTGTCATAGTATCTCATATTATAATATTGTCCTCTCTAGAATTAACCCACTCCGCCTCCAGCCTTGTGGATTAATTTTCTCATGGGCTAAATCTTAGTTTCCATCTTTTACAGCATTAATAAATATTAATTGGAGAGATATACAATGTTCAACACGTTATTTTAACGTCATATTTCTGACCTTATTATAACGTCAGTAATGTTACTTCCCTGAGCTGTGACTTTTTATACGTCACTGGGACAACAGCAAGACGTCATAATATGACGTCATGTAGGTCAGTAGTGCCCAATAATTGACGTCAAAAACACGTCTTTAGGTTTGGTTGGGTAGCGAATTTAACTTATATTTGATTTAAAATTCTTCCCAGTCAGTTTTAGAGTTAGATTTAAAATAAATAAAAACGTCACGGTTAGCATTTTTTTTTAATTAAAAAATACCCACATTCATATGTGATTTAGGCTTTAATACAACTTTAATTATTTTAATAACTCTATGCATATTAAACACTATATTTGCGTTTGATGATTAATTTCGAAATTCGAATGCTTTGGTGTATTGACAGATTAATTCAATTTTTGGCTGGCTGGTTATCAAAATGGAATATCAATTATTTATACTTTTATTTCGTTAATAATTGTACTGTACAGGGGAAATATTAAAAATTTCTGCCTAACTTTCTTTCCCAGCTCACTTTAAAAAATGCCTTTAAGTAAGTCTTATGACAGTCATAGGTAATGACAGTTTACACCATGGGGACTATATTTTAGGTCCATGTACTTTTTATTTATTTATTTATTTATTTATTTATATAATTTATTTATTTATTTATATAATTTATTTATTTATATAATTTATTTATTTATTTATTTGTTTATTGTTGTTTTGAGACCTTTTAATAAGTAATTTATCATAAAAGACAGTTTATAAAACAAAAATTTTGCGGGTGCTTCAAGCTTTATCAAACCGCTCCTTATAATTCCTTCGGCCTATGTTTCATTCCATCCTTCCACCACCATTTCAGCAAAAGTAAGTAAAAGTACTTTGTATCAAACTGTCTTAAAAATTTTGAAAAATACTTAAAATCATGCCGAATTTTAAATCTTTATTTCCAAATATAATCACCTTCTTCCTTGTTGTATTATATATATATATATATATTTAATTCTTCAATGAATAAACCATTTAAAAATAATTTTCTCTTGGGACTCAAATTTTGACATTGACATATATTAAATCTATCTTATTTTATCTATTGTATTAATTTGTATATATACATCTTTTATATATTTTTAAGCACGTTCAAATCTTTTTACATTTTTGTGTTAATTAGCATATTTATTGCAAATGACTGTTTGATTGTAATTTCTTTAAGCAATCATTATTTTGGAGGACAATGAGAATAAAGTTACCGTAAAAAGTAACGAATTTTTCATTTTTAATTTTCTCCCAAAATACACAACCAAAATAGTATATTCTATAACTAGTATGGAACAGACAATATTCCGCGCGAAAGGAAAGTTTGTCATACGAGCCGGCAGGCGAGTATGACGGTCCCGCGAGCGTGGAATGACTATACTTGTAGACTATACTTTTTCTTCGACTGCAAATATGAAACACTGTATGGCTTTAAGCTGCGGACAAGGTTAAAAACAATGTTTTTTGTGACTCGACATTGTAAATGCAACAAAACACATATTTTTAAATAAAGCGATTAATGCTATTTAATAATTTTATCAAATCAGTACTTAAAAAAGATTTTTATTTAATTTTAGCACATATTTATAAATTATAATGCAAAAATTGAGGGTTTGGACTTGTCAGATTGTTGTGACAGATATCAGGATTAAATATTTAACAATAGATGGAGCAGTTTTAATTTTTTGAACTAAATTGATGAAAAACTGGTCAAATATTAAGAAAAACTAATAAACTTTATGTAATTTTAACGCAAAACTTTAAATTGAATTAAATTATTCAATATTTCATGATAAAATATATATATTTTTGCTAATTTTGCTACAGTTTTCTTTACTTTTATAAACAAGAGAATGCACTACATGTGCTCATTCCTTAATATGGAATATTCATACCGTATCTAGAGCTAGAATGGATTCATTCTGTGTTTGAAATGTGTGTGTATTTGCTTACATTCTAAAGCAGTCGTAGAAAAACTTATTACTGTATAGTTAAGCTCTTGTAGTAGCCACACATCTCCATATTTATACAAGTTGTAGATTCGCATAAAGGGTGGTATTACAAAGGACATGGCATGATACAATTGGGCAATGAAACTTAATAGGTTAAATTTTCTCTGTCCTTATTTAAGATTAAAATATAGTAATTAGTGGGTAGCTAAAGGCTTTAGGATTTTCCTTCTGTATTTTCTGAAGGGAAAGACTTTACTAGTTTAATGAACAGTCTGTGGCAGCTCAGCTGGAAATGAAGTACAAAGGAACAATTGAAGGGACTTCTGCAAATATTTAAAGTTCTAGAAAAATTTAGAGATTATCTCCATAACCTAATATTTTGGATTAACTCAAATGCTTACATTGTGTTTTTAACCATAATAACACAGACACACAAAAAGAAGTTTTTCGGAGACCACCGTATTCCTATGTATTTTGAGGCGCTCCGAATTTAACATAACATCGAATAACTTTCCCTAAATTTACTCGAAAATAACGTTTTTTGAGGTTATTTCCAAAACTAATCTGATGAGGTGCTATTTTGACCTCAAATTTGGATTCATCGTCCAAAATACATATAAATACAATGGTGTCCAAACAAATTCTTGGCCTTTTTTTGTGTGACTACGTGTGTGGCCACAAAAAGAAAAAAAAAAGATCAAGTTTTTTTTTGGAAACGATTGTATTCTTATGTATTTAAGCGCTGAATCCGTCAAAATGGCACCTCATCTAATTAGTTTTCAAAAAACGTTTTTTTCATACTCGAAAATAAGGTTTTTTGAGGTTATTTCCGAAACTAATCAGATGAGGTACTATTTTGACCTCAAATTCGGATTCAGCGCCTCAAAATACATAGAAATACAATGGTCTCCTAAAAAATTCCGAACCTTTTTCTCTTTTTGTGTGGGTATGTAATTTACGAGATTTTAACTACTTTTCATCATCCATTTTTGACCGTAAATTTTAATTCATCAAATCAAATATCTTATGTTGTATAAAATTATAGTTTTTGTACCATATATGGCGCATACGCAAAGAAGTCCTACGAAATATTGGAGGAAAAAGTAGAAATCTGACATATAAAAATCGAAAACAAATTGCGATATTTATTGATATGAGATGTGCATTTGACTGCATTGATCATCATATAAAAAATAAAATAAAATATATAAATATAAAAGAAAATATTCTGCAGATTTGATGGTGTATTTCCTTTTAAAAAATATTTGTATGTGTCTGTGTTTTTGCCTCAAACCTTTCCAATGGACTACAACTACAAAGGAACAATTAACAAAGAAGTAATATCAGCTAACGGAACCGCAGTTCTATCCGAAAACTCTTTTCTGTAACAATGTCCGATTTTGTTTTTATGTCCCATCTTTCATAATATTTTATTTTTCATTGTCTTATTGCTATTCTCAAGTTTTTCCCAATTTGTTCTCCTTTGATAAACTCACAAAACTTTTAAATCAACCATTTACTTTTCTTAAATGTATAGAAAGTCTTCGTTAAGCAAAATTATGGCACAAAAGAAACAAAAAAGTTACACAATAAGAGTATAATAGAATGTTTTAATAATCTATTAAATAATGGAAGAGAAATTTTTATTTTTAAAATAATTTTCTTAAATAAATTCTGCTTCAAGATTTTAAGAGCAGAAAATTCTAAACTTAGTTAATACCAAAAGATGTAAAAAGATAAACAATCAGGGTAAAACAGTCCGTTTTAATAATCTATTAACTAAAAGAAAAAGAATTGTTTACTTTTAAATTAAGTTTCTCAGATGAATTCTGTTTTAGGAGGTGCCTAATTAAAGATTTTAAGAGCAATTACACAATCAACTTTGTAAAGGCTGAAGTTTAAACAAATTTAGTTAGTTGATGAATTTAAATTTGACTTTTTAACCTAATACACACAAAAAATCTATTACTTTTTAAAAATATTTTATTGGAGTTATTGGACCAATAATATACAGTTTTTATACACATACATATAAAGCTTTAGCCGGGCTAAAATGGGCTAAATTAGCCCAGTGTATTACTTATAAGTATTAAAACATTATTGTCAATTTAAAAGCTTACAAGCTTTAGTTAGATTGATTAAATTCTATGGTATACTTACAAATAACTTTTACCTCAAGGAGTAATTTCAGACCAATTTTTATGAAGGTGTCATCTTTTTGTTTGTTTATTTACTAACAGAAACGCGGTACAGCTTTGTGGTGTAAAATGTAAATGTCGCTAATCGACTTTCAGGCTACCTAGTAGCGATGTTGCGTAGTTTCCACCTTATCATGAATTCAAATCATTATACTTAAATTAAAAATGTAAAAAACTTTATTGTGTATACTATAATTATGTTTAATAATATAGTATATTTAAATCTATTAAAATTAAACTACTAGTTCATATAAAACTCATACAGAATGTTTCTTAAAATTTACAATAAAATATCGAAAGTATATGTTTCCAATCGGCAACACTGTACCCCTGTCAGTCATTTTACGACATTAGACTGTGAGTTTACACATTCTTCCTCTCTCTTTACGCGTACTAAGTGTAAACAATAGTCACTCCCCACCAGCCCCTCCCTCACCGTAGTTGGTTCACGCTTCAAACAAAGCATACGGTAGATTTCATCATGTTCCTTCTTGAGGTAAAAGTTCTTTGTACTTACTATTATTTCTTTATTTGGAGAAATTTTCCTGAAAGAAAAGTAATGCATTAAGATGCAAAAAATATATACAATCAGGGTTTTAGTGATCTATTAGCCAAATGAAAAAGAAATGTTTTTTTTTTAATTAGGATACTAGGATAAATTCTGTTTTAGGAAGACCCTAATTAAAGGTTTTAAGTGAACTTTTACAATTAACTTTGTAAAAACTCACAAAGATTAAACAAAATTAGCTTCTTTAGTTAAACAATATTGATTAATTTAATTTTGACAGACTGAAAAAAAAAGTTTTAAAATTAAATTATATTTTTCCCAAGAGTAACAACTGATTCTAAGTCTCAGGATTTGGTTTTAATCATGATTTCATTATTACATTTTGTATTAAATGTTACGTATAGAGATAATTTTTTATGAATTTCAAAAATGGCATTTTATATGATAGTGACTTATGAATATCCTTAGAGTAATTAGAGAAAAAGAAGAAGAAGAAGACGACGACGAAGAGTAATAGGAAGAAAAATAAGAATTTTTATTGTGAAATGTTAAATAATTTTTAGGCCAGCTCATTTTGCGAAGTAGTTTGTAAACAACTGTTTTCAATTTAGTAAAACAGTAGGACTTTTTGAGAAATGTTTGAAAGATACAATGGCAAATGTTGTTTACAGCTCTACTCTCTATATTTTGTGTTTATGAAACATTCTCCAACTCAATTTAATTTACAATTTTAACATAATAAAATTTATTGCATTATGAGCTCCCCCATAAATAATTGTTGAATTTATGGCAGTGTTAAAATTTGAATTTGTACAGTTGAATTAAAGTCAAGCGATCTTTAATATGTGTGACAGCCAAATGTTTCTCCTTTTATAACACGACCACAAGTCAGTTTTAACACTATATAAATTATACCTATACAACCACGGAGCTGGCTTTTATACCATGGAGATTGAAATTCTACAAGAACAAATATGTACTTCACAATAAGAATGTTTATTTCATTGTCAAAGGTCGGTTCAATTTGTCCTAACCTTAAATTTATTTCAGGCAACCGAACTGGCACACGGCAAAAAATTCCTTATTTAAACATAACTGTACTTCATAAGTCTTTAAATCTCAGAGTTATTTTAAAGAAATACAAATTTAGGGAAATTAAAACCCTTTATACCAAGAAGATTGAAATTCTACAAGAACAAATAAGTACTTCACAATAAGAATGTTTATTTCATTGTCAAAGGTCGGTTCAATTTGTCCTAACCTTAAATTTATTTCAGGCAACCGAACTGGCACACGGCAAAAATTCCTTATTTAAACATAACTGTACTTCATAAGTCTTTAAATCTCAGAGTTATTTTAAAGAAATACAAATTTAGGGAAATTAAAACCCTTTATACCAAGAAGATTGAAATTCTACAAGAACAAATAAGTACTTCACAATAAGAATGTTTATTTCATGGTCAAAGATCGGTTCAATTTGTCCTAACCTTAAATTTATTTCAGGCAACCGAACTGGCACACGGCAAAAATTCCTTATTTAAACATAACTGTACTTCATAAGTCTTTAAATCTCAGAGTTATTTTAAAGAAATACAAATTTAGGGAAATTAAAACCCTTTATACCAAGAAGATTGAAATTCTACAAGAACAAATAAGTACTTCACAATAAGAATGTTTATTTCATTGTCAAAGATCGGTTCAATTTGTCCTAACCTTAAATTTATTTCAGGCAACCGAACTGGCACACGGCAAAAAATTCCTTATTTAAACATAACTGTACTTCACAAGTCTTTAAATCTCAGAGTTATTTTAAAGAAATACAAATTTAGGGAAATTAAAACCCTTTATACCATAAAGACTAAAATCCTGCAAGAAAAAATATGTAGTTCACAATAAGAATGTTTATTTCATGGTCAAAGATCGTTTCAATTTGTCCTAACCTTAAATTTATTTCAGAAAAACCAAATTGGCACACGGCGAAAAATTTCTTAGTTAAATATAAGTCTACTCCATAAGTTTTTAAATCTCGAAGAGAAATTTGATTTTACGGAAATTAAAACCCTTATACCATGAAGATTGATATTCTGCAAGAACAAATATGTACTTTTACAATAAGAATTTTTATTTAATTGTCAAAGTTCGGTTTAATTTGTCCTAGCCTTAAATTTTTTTCAGGCAACCAAACTGGCACACGGATAAAAATTGCTCAGTTAAATGTAAGTGTACTTTACAAGTTTTTAATTCTCAGTTATTTTAAAGGAGTTCGAATTTAGGAAAATTAAAACCTTTCATACTATGAAGATTGAAAAAAACATCTTAGGTAATATCTTTAATTTTAACTGAGCATTTTCGGATCAAAAGGTGGTCTACAAAGGCGAGCTATGTGAGTCATAATATAACATACATACATATTTAATTGTTTTTATTTGAAAGGACCCTTAGGAAATTATAAAATAAAAGGAATATCATAACTGATACTTCATTGATGCATCTGAGTTTATTCCACTACTTATCAACACTTCGCCTTTCAAATTCTTTTACAATTTATGCAGTAATTTCAATAAAATCTTTTAGTTAAAATCAATTCATGCAAAAGGTGAGAGTAAATTAAAGTTTTTTCCATGATAATTATGTATATTCTCGGTGTCATTCGTTAGGCACAGCGGGGTTTTGCGTTATAGGTACGCCTCTGCAAAATACCATTTATATGCAGCGAAAAATTAGCATAAGACAAACAAGTAAATCAACGTAGGCCTGCTCAGGTCGGCACATATAAACCATTCACAATTTCTTTTTTTTTTTTTTGTAAAATTTTTAATTAATTTCTTATTTAATTTCTCAAGAAAATTAATTTAAATTAAAAAATTGACTTAAGAGTAAGGTAATTAAGTTTTTACAGAGAAATAAATTAGGGATTTGAAATTATTCTTTTTCTTGTGAATATCTCGGTAAAAAATTTATGAATTTTCACTTTTATTATCTGCTCGAATGATTCAGGCAAAAAGGTGATTAAATTTTAACCCTTTTACAGAAAAAAAAATGGATAATGAGAAACGGCATGAAATTAAAGACATATTGGATTGGATAAAATATCTTCGGATTCTCGTTCGGATTCGAGGTGTTAAACAATTCAAATCGCGTTATTTCTTGCTCAGGTGTGTTCTAGATATTGCTATCCTTTATTTTCAATAGGGATTATTTAGTCGTCCTTCTTTGATTTTCATCCGCCGGTGGAAAAAGACCATAAAATGAATCTGAAATAGTGAAGCGCACAGAATCTGGAGTGGGTTTTTGCTTACCAAGGATTGCGTTACTCGTGGAAGTTTGTAACGACATAAATCGTCACTTTGTAATATAGCAAGGGTTAATTAAACTATTCGTTTACTTACGTTATAATTTATGTTTATTTTGTATATAAATAGTTACGTACGTACAGAACTATTTTGTATCTGGGACTATTTTGTAGCAGGAACTGAATTCTAACCATATGAGTCTCTATTCCATAGTTCTACCTGAAAATATTATAAAGAAAACATAATTAGAATATGATTTTTAATAATAAAGAATCATATGACTTATTTCTCTATAGTGCATTTGTCTATGGACTTACCTGGTTTTTATATGTTTCAGAGTCTATTGGGGGTTGGATTTCACTGGTTTTCATTTGTAGCTTGTCTCTCTTCTGGAAAGTTTCGTTTGGACTTTTTGAATTTGTTGAAAATAGTTTGCTGGAACTGCTCACTTAGATTCAGTATTTTGTTTATACTTAGTTCACAGGACACTTAGTATTCTGTTCGTATTTTTATTAGTTTTGCTGATAAACAATAAGTATTGTTTATATTTGTTTCTTAGAGTAATATTTTGAGGTTAGATATCACTAATACGGATTTATTAGGAAATATTCTTTTTGGTTATTATCTTTGATGTAGTTTCAGTTACCTTTATTAGGAATCCTATACGGTAAAACTGTAGTTGATAATGACTTGCATAGATGTCGCTAATAGTTCAGAAATAGGATTTTATTTACCTGAAGGGTTCATACCGGTTGATAAGGTCGATTTTCGCTTCCTTCTTGACGCAACTCTGTACAATGGTGGTCTCATTTTGACGAGTGTTTATTTTCTGTAATCATCGAAGTAATCCTTCATGTATTTTTATTTAAAGTTAGTGAAAATGAATATTTAAACAATGCGGAAGATATTGTAACGGTTATTTTATACAATTACGCATTTATAATGTTTCGATGGACATCGAAGACTTAGAATGAGACGTAAGTTAAGTTTTTCTGTTTCTTAGAATATTTCTGAGATATAATTATTGTTTTAGCACCATTAATTAAGCACAATCACTAGACCATTAATTAATTACCATTTCTATACCATTAATATGGAATTACATTAATTTAAGTTGAAGTTTATTTTGGTATATTTGATATACAAGTTCTCCGCATGGAGTGATGTTCTGTTGGAACATGGTTCTGTATTTTTCGGCATAGATAAATTCTATATGACCGTCTAGCAGACAATTTTTTATTGGACATAATTTTCAAAAGCATATTTAATCCCGGACAACATTTTCAATCGTACATTTTATCCTGGAAGATAATTTTTCCAAAGTAGATGGGACAGCCTATATTTTTTTTTCTTTCATTTGAGAAATGAATTCATCAGCATAGGGGAGACTTGCACAGATGGAGACGATGGAATTCATACCTCATGGATTTTGCAGAAACCAGCTAAGTACTCATTCTGAAAACTTTTGAAAGCAATATTTCATATTTTTAAATTCTTTTATTTCAATATTCTTATAACTGTAAACTTTATCAGATCTGATATAGTATTGATTAATACTATATGCCCTTCTGACTTTTGTTCATTTTTAGGTACTTATTTTTTTTAAAACATTTAATCTCATTTATTAATTATTAAATATCATACTTTTGATTAAATGATTTCTAATTTAAGCATGACTTTTATACACTGCAAGAAATGATTGTTGTTTACATACATTTCTTGGTGCTTGCTGAACTTCATGTTTTCTTTATACATTTAAGTCGAATGATTTCTGAATTTAGTAATTTTTATTAAGATTTCTTTAATTATATCTTAATATAATTACACATATTTTTTATATATATTAATACATTACTTGATGTGCTTTCATTAAGTTTATTTATAATAAATTTCTCAAATGAATTATCTTATTTTATTTAGGGGTTATATTTTCTCAAACTGAAAAGCTTAAGTATTTACACTAGGTTGTTACTTACCTAAAGGAGTAAAAGCTAAAGTAACTGGCGCCCCTAACAACATTAATCAATTCTTTCTATTTTTCCCTTGCCCATACCCATTGCTCCGCTGTCAAAACTAGCCGTTGGCAGTGAACGTATTAATTACGGTACACTAATATTGGCGCTCAAGAACGTGGTATTTGGATAGATAGAACACTTGTTTTTTTAATTTTACTCCATTTTTCTCAGTGTATTTTTTATAAAAATCTAAAGCTTATTTTTTTTTTCAGTGTAACTTTAAGTTCATTTTGAGAAAACCTACATATAACTGTTGAATAAAATATTTGTTGTTGAAAATTAAGTCAAATTAGAGTTAATCTGATAAGATATATCAGATATGTGTTTTTTATGTTTATTCTGAGTTTTATGGAATAACATGGAATAGAGAAATTTTGGCGTGGGTTCAGTTTTTCTAGAAATTATCTTTTATTCAATAGAAATAAATGGATAATAGGGTATTTATTTATGCGAAGGATATGAATAAATATTAGCTAATTTTGTAGTTTTGGAGACTATTTATAATTATTAATTTGTCCAATTGAGATAAATAATAATTTAGTATTTTTTTTGACATATTTGGGAAATTTTCCAAAGTATGCAAAAACTTTGTTGAGCAGTGTACACAAAAAAAAAATAATTTGTGGTACAGTATAAATATTTTATTATAAAATAAATATTTTGAGTAAATTGAATTTAAATTTTGAAAAATAAATATTCAAAATGGAAGATTTAGATAAAATGGAAATTAGATTTTTGACTGCAGAAATGGTAAATTATGAACTTCGTATAAGACATTTAACAGCAAAAAATAATAGAGCATCTAGAATTAAAGTTTTAGGTAGAGCCATAGCTAGGGAAGATCCTAAAGTAAAATATGTAGATCCGACTTTTAATTTTAACAGTGAAGTGGAAAATATTAATAGAATTTTAGATAGTATATCTTCAGAAATTGTAGAATATCATGGTGATTATAGTTTAGCTGATTTAAGAAAATTAAAAACTTATTTAGTACATGTAACAAATCGTCTGCAACGTTTTCCTGAAGTAGAAGAAAATAAAGTTAGACGTATTCAATTTTTAGAAATAACAAAAGCAACTTGTTTAGAAATAGAAGCAGATATTTTAGATCTTTATGAAAAATCTGGTAAAAATTCAGAACTTACTCAAGTAAATAATAATATTTCATTACATAATAGTACACAGTTTAGTCCTAATGTTTCTAGTAAAAAAGATAATGATTATTTAAAATCAGTACCAGTTTATAAATGGAATATTAATTTTGATGGAAAGTCTAATGTTTTAAATTTTATTGAGCAAGTTGAATATATGAAAATAAGTAGAAATGTTACAGACGAAATGTTATTTAAATCTGCATATGACTTATTCAAAGAACCAGCATTGTCATGGTTTCTCTCAACTAAAGATAATTTAAATTCGTGGTCTCAAATAATTCAAGCATTAAAAAAAGATTTTCTTCCAGCTAACATAGATGATAGAACATGGGATGATATCCGTTCTAGATATCAAAATCCCGATGAATCTATCGCAATTTTTATAGGTGCTATGGAAACCTTGTTTAAACGTTTAATTCATGCTGCAAGTTTATATACTAGACTTAAGACGATTAGAGAAAGAATATTACCACATTATTTTACACCATTATCACTTATAGAAATAAATGATTTAGAAGATTTAAAAGACAGTTGTAAAAGAATAGATGAAGCTTATCAATTAAAACAAATGAGCATAGCAGGTAAAAGTGTGGCAAAAAATAAAACAGTTAATAAAGTAAATGTCCTAAGTTCGGATATAAGTCAAAATTTTAGTAGTAAATGTAATTGTAGTCATAATACCACAGTGTCCAAACTTACCCCATCTTCCTCTACTCGTCAAAGTAGTCAAGTTTCTCAAATTAGTCAAAGTACCAATCAAAGCTTTAATAATACACAGAATAGTAGTAATAGTAGTAATAATAAAAGTAGACAAGTAATTTGTTATAACTGTAACCAACCAAATCATATTTTTAGCAAATGTTTAGCTAAAAGAACAAAGTTTTGTTATAAATGTGGATATAAAGATGTAGTTTTTAAAAATTGCCCTTCCTGTACAAAAAAACTAAATAGGAAAGTGGATGATTTTAGTCGGCATTCACTTAATAAAAAGGCTAAAAATAATAATGACAGTCAGGTAAAAAAGGATAACAAAACTACTTTCTGTAAAAACATTTATTATAATAAAAATAATATCAATTCTTTACAAAAATCAAGTGTAACAGAAACAAATAAACGCTTTTATTTGAATGAATGGAAAGATTGGTTGGATAAAGTTAAAAATTTTTATAAACCGTATAGTTTGTCTGTAATTAATAAAAGTTCTTTTATTAAATTACCTAGAGATAACCGTCCATATATTAAAGTAAATATTTTTGATAAAAATATAACAGCTTTGATTGATACAGGTGCAAATTGTTCAGTGGCTGGTGGTCACGCGATTAAAATTTTAGAAAAATTTAATTTAAAAATTGATAAATGTCTTATACCGCATGTTACTACAGCTGATAAATCTAAACAGTTAGTAACTGGTGTTGTTTATTTACCTATTAAAGTAGATAATGAAGTTAAGATTTTACAAGTCTTGGTTGTTCCTTCTTTGGAAACAAATTTTATTTTTGGTGTGAATTTTTTACAATTGTTTTCTATGACTCTGGATTTTTCTGATGAATCTTGGAATAATAAAATTAATAAATTGAATGTGATCAGTAATAACAGTGATAGTCAGGATATAAATAAAGATAATTCAGTAGGCTTATGTGACTTGACAGACGAACAGAAAAAGATAGCAGATAAATTTGTTAGTTTATTTAAAGAATTATATAGCGAAAAAATAGGTAGAACAAATTTAATAGAACATGATATAGATACAGGAAATAATAAACCTTTTAAAATGCGTCAATATCCTTTGTCACCTTATTTAATAGAAATTTTACATAAAGAGTTAGATAAAATGTTAAAAGATGATATAGTTTCACCATCTTATTCTGATTTTAATTCACCAGTTTTATTAGTAAAAAAAGCTAATGGTACATACCGTTTTTGTTTTGATGGACGTAAATTAAATTCTATTACAAAAGGTGATTCACATCCTTTACCAAGGATAGACTCCATTTTAAGTTTATTAGGCGATGCAAAATATATATCAAGTATAGATTTAAAAAATGCTTTTTGGCAGATTCCACTTACAAAAACTGCTAAAGAAAAAACTGCATTTTCCGTACCTGGTAGGGGACTATTTGAATTTAATGTAATGTGTTATGGACTCAAAAATGGAACACAAAGTCAGCAAAGATTAATGGATAAACTTTTTCCTTTCTCCTTTTATCCAAATATATTTGTTTATATTGACGACATTATAATAGTATCAAAAACTTTTGAGGAACATATTAAATTACTTCAAATAGTACATGAAAAATTAAAATCTGCTAATCTTACAATAAATTTTGAAAAAAGTAATTTTTTTAGAAAATCACTTAAGTATTTAGGTTTTGTAATTGATAATTTTGGTTTAAGAACCGATCCGCAAAAAGTAGAAGCAATAATAAACTATCCTAGACCAACAAATAGTACAGAAATAAAACGATTTTTAGGTGTAGCTTCGTGGTATCGTAGATTTGTTAGGAATTTTTCAACAATTGTTAGTCCATTAAATTCACTTTTAAAGGGCAAAGGTAAAAAACAAGCCATTAGTTGGAATACTGATGCAGAAAAAGCTTTTTTATTGTTGAAGGAATCTTTAATAAATGCTCCAGCTTTAGCAAGTCCCAATTTTTCTTTACCATTTGTTATACAATGTGATGCTTCTTTAGTTGGCCTCGGTTCCATATTAACACAAACGCAAGATGGTCAAGAAAAAGTAATAGCTTATGCTAGTAGAGCTTTAACACGTAGTGAAATAAAATATTCTGTAGGTGAAAAGGAATGTTTAGCTGTTTTGTTTGCTATAGATAGGTTTAGACCATATATTGAAGGTGTTAAATTCACAGTAATTACAGATCATTCTTCATTAAAATATTTGAGTAATATGAAAGATCCCTCTGGTCGCTTGGCTAGATGGTCATTAAAATTACAGCAATATGATATGGATATTGTATATCGTAGAGGTAAATTAAATGTAGTAGCTGATGGGTTATCCAGAGCTTTTGATAGAATAGAACCAGAAAAATCAATTTTTCCAGATGTAAATTTAATTAATTTTAATGTAAATGATTATAATAGTGATAAATATTATATTCAGTTGAGGGAAAAAATTATTAAGAGTCCAGATTCATATCCGCAATTTAAAGTTATTGATGATAATATTTATAAGTTCATACCGACCAAGACAAAAGTAAAAAGTAATATTATAGAGTGGAAATTGTTAGTGCCTCAAAAATGTCGTAAACAAGTTCTAAAAGAATGTCATGACGATGTATTAGCTTCTCATATGGGATTTTTTAAAACTTTTCATAGAATTTCAGAAACATATTTTTGGCCAAAAATGCGTAAAGATATTTTAAAATATGTAAGATGTTGTAATATTTGTCAATCACAAAAAGTTAGTAATTCTGCACGTTTTGGATTGATGGGTCGTGAAAAAGAAGTAAATTATCCGTGGCAAGTTATTTCATGTGATTTGCAGGGACCATTTCCCAGAAGTTCTAAAGGTTTTTGTTATCTTTTGGTTGTGTCAGACTGGTTTACAAAGTATACATTATTACATCCTTTGAGGGAAGCTACTGCAAATGCAATATGTAAATTCATTGAGAATGAAGTTTTTTTAGTTTACGGAGTCTGTCAATTTTTAATTGTCGATAATGGAAAACAATTTGCTGGTAAAGTTTTTAAAAAATTAGCAGATGAATATAATGTACAGAAAATTTGGTTTAATGCACTTTACCATAGTCAAAATAATCCGACGGAAAGGCAACATCGCACAATTTCTACTGCTATAAGATCATATATAAAAGATAATCAAAAAGAATGGTGTAAAAATTTAGCAAAAATAGGTCTAGCTTTACGAACGTCTGTAAATGAAGTTACGGGGTATACGCCGGCATTTCTTAATTTTGGGAGGAATGTACCTATCACAGGAACTTATTATGGCAAAATGACATCAACTGATGGTGTTAAATTAGAACCTTGTGACAGAGACTCGTATAGCCAAGACTTGGGAAATCTTAAAGAGATTTTTGTTGATGTAAAGAAATATTTACATGAAGCTTATGAACGTAATAAGCGTACTTATGATTTGCGCAAGCGTGAAGTAAATTTTGATATAGGTGAAAAAGTTTGGAGACGAAACAAAGTACTCTCAGATGCTAGTAAAAGTTTTGCTGCAAAACTTGCTCCAAAGTACATACTTTGCAAAGTTGTTGCGAAAAAGTCAAAGTTAGTGTATATTTTGGAAAATGCAGATGGTCATAGAGGCGACTGGCATGTTAAAGATCTAAAGAAATATTTTGGATCGAATAGTGACATTTCAGTTGGCTAGATTTGATTAAATAAGAATATATTCTTAGTATCATTCAGAATGATATTTAAAAAATATCAATGTATTGAAAATATTTAAAGGGTACCCAAAACTTTTGTATATAGTAAAAAAAAAAAATATATAAATATATTTTTTGTAGAAGAGAATTCTGGTGCACACAGTCAAGTCTTATTTCTATTTTTTTATCTTGATAAAACTTAGCTAAAAAGAAAACAAAATTAATTATGACAATTACCTGATTATGACAATTACCTGATTATGACAATTACCTGTTTATGACACACACCGATAAAGTCCCAAAATTATGTTCTACATAAGAGTAGGCGGATGATACACGTAGTTATCAAGCTTAGCTATTGTTAATTATCAAGTAGTATTTCAAATGATTTACATAAAGTATTGTATTTTTTTGTTGATTTATTAAATAAAATATAGTATATATTTTAGCTATTTAAGTTAAATAGTTATAGAGTTTGGTATAAAAATATTTTTTGTATATTAAATATTTTTATTATTTTTGGAGGGGGCATGTGTAACGACATAAATCGTCACTTTGTAATATAGCAAGGGTTAATTAAACTATTCGTTTACTTACGTTATAATTTATGTTTATTTTGTATATAAATAGTTACGTACGTACAGAACTATTTTGTATCTGGGACTATTTTGTAGCAGGAACTGAATTCTAACCATATGAGTCTCTATTCCATAGTTCTACCTGAAAATATTATAAAGAAAACATAATTAGAATATGATTTTTAATAATAAAGAATCATATGACTTATTTCTCTATAGTGCATTTGTCTATGGACTTACCTGGTTTTTATATGTTTCAGAGTCTATTGGGGGTTGGATTTCACTGGTTTTCATTTGTAGCTGGTCTCTCTTCTGGAAAGTTTCGTTTGGACTTTTTGAATTTGTTGAAAATAGTTTGCTGGAACTGCTCACTTAGATTCAGTATTTTGTTTATACTTAGTTCACAGGACACTTAGTATTCTGTTCGTATTTTTATTAGTTTTGCTGATAAACAATAAGTATTGTTTATATTTGTTTCTTAGAGTAATATTTTGAGGTTAGATATCACTAATACGGATTTATTAGGAAATATTCTTTTTGGTTATTATCTTTGATGTAGTTTCAGTTACCTTTATTAGGAATCCTATACGGTAAAACTGTAGTTGATAATGACTTGCATAGATGTCGCTAATAGTTCAGAAATAGGATTTTATTTACCTGAAGGGTTCATACCGGTTGATAAGGTCGATTTTCGCTTCCTTCTTGACGCAACTCTGTACAATGGTGGTCTCATTTTGAAGAGTGTTTATTTTCTGTAATCATCGAAGTAATCCTTCATGTATTTTTATTTAAAGTTAGTGAAAATGAATATTTAAACAATGCGGAAGATATTGTAACGGTTATTTTATACAATTACGCATTTATAATGTTTCGATGGACATCGAAGACTTAGAATGAGACGTAAGTTAAGTTTTTCTGTTTCTTAGAATATTTCTGAGATATAATTATTGTTTTAGCACCATTAATTAAGCACAATCACTAGACCATTAATTAATTACCATTTCTATACCATTAATATGGAATTACATTAATTTAAGTTGAAGTTTATTTTGGTATATTTGATATACAAGTTCTCCGCATGGAGTGATGTTCTGTTGGAACATGGTTCTGTATTTTTCGGCATAGATAAATTCTATATGACCGTCTAGCAGACAATTTTATATTGGACATAATTTTCAAAAGCATATTTAATCCCGGACAACATTTTCAATCGTACATTTTATCCTGGAAGATAATTTTTCCAAAGTAGATGGGACAGCCTATATTTTTTTTTCTTTCATTTGAGAAATGAATTCATCAGCATAGGGGAGACTTGCACAGATGGAGACGATGGAATTCATACCTCATGGATTTTGCAGAAACCAGCTAAGTACTCATTCTGAAAACTTTTGAAAGCAATATTTCATATTTTTAAATTCTTTTATTTCAATATTCTTATAACTGTAAACTTTATCAGATCTGATATAGTATTGATTAATACTATATGCCCTTCTGACTTTTGTTCATTTTTAGGTACTTATTTTTTTTAAAACATTTAATCTCATTTATTAATTATTAAATATCATACTTTTGATTAAATGATTTCTAATTTAAGCATGACTTTTATACACTGCAAGAAATGATTGTTGTTTACATACATTTCTTGGTGCTTGCTGAACTTCATGTTTTCTTTATACATTTAAGTCGAATGATTTCTGAATTTAGTAATTTTTATTAAGATTTCTTTAATTATATCTTAATATAATTACACATATTTTTTATATATATTAATACATTACTTGATGTGCTTTCATTAAGTTTATTTATAATAAATTTCTCAAATGAATTATCTTATTTTATTTAGGGGTTATATTTTCTCAAACTGAAAAGCTTAAGTATTTACACTAGGTTGTTACTTACCTAAAGGAGTAAAAGCTAAAGTAACTGGCGCCCCTAACAACATTAATCAATTCTTTCTATTTTTCCCTTGCCCATACCCATTGCTCCGCTGTCAAAACTAGCCGTTGGCAGTGAACGTATTAATTACGGTACAAGTTCTACACGTCATTTTTTGTAGAAAAGCCCCTCTTTTTCGGACTTTTTCTGATTTTTTTTTTATTTCGTGCGCTAAATTCACAATTCTATATATATGATGGTACTTTTAACAACAAATTCTATTTAAGCAGCCTTTAATACACAAATCTTTCCGCCAGTCTTCTTAAAAATAATATTTGTTTTCAACAAACACATTACCTCGTAGTATTCTACTTAATTAAGCATCCCCTAAGTCCAGGACTTGTGTAGGCTAGTAGTAGAGGGAACCACCGACTTTAATTGACTTTCGAACCAATTTATAGGGAGTGTCCGCTTACGCCTTCGCCAAATTTCAATTATTAATTAACTGAAAAAGACAAATCGGCGCCGGTGAGAATCGAACTCACGCTATTTGGGTAGTAAACTCGTCAAGTACGACGCGGTAGTCCACTATCCAGTCCAATCCTCCCATTTTGACGTTTACTAGACTTTTTTATAATTAGATTCAGCACATCATAAAACCACAAATTTTATGAAATTATTAAATCTTACCCCTGGGAGTTGATTGACAATAATTGTTATTAAATTCAGTGTCAGCGACCCCAAATCTCCCGAAAATTTGTGTGTTCTGCCCCCTGCAAGGCCCTGATGTAAAGTTTTATTTGCGGATCCTTTTTTAGCACCTAGCACAAAAATATCTAATTACCAATTTATGTAGATGAAAATTTTGTAAAACATTTTGAATGATTTTTTTTACACTTTTGTTTAACCTCGTACTATTATACTTAATTAAGCATCCCCTAAGTCCAGGACTTTTGTGGGCTAGTAGTAAAGGGAATCACCGCCTTTAATTGACTTTCGAACCAATTTATAGGGAGTGTCCGCTTCACTTAAGCCTTCTCCAAATTTTAATTATTAATTAATTGAAAAAGGCAAAGCGGCGCCGGTGAGAATCGAACTCACGCTATTTTGAGTAGTAAACTCGTCAAGTACGAGGCGGTAGTCCACTACACCAATCCTCCCAATTATTAGAAAGTGTACTTTTTCTGAAAAAAGAAATGTTTTTTCCATATATTTTTCTAAAGGTGTTTTTTCCACCCAGCCCTAACCATAGAACGCAGAAAACGCGAATAATTTGAGATAACCCGAAATAAAAAAAAGAGTAAATTTTTAGAATATTGGAAAAGTTATATAAAAAAGTCGCGAATGGATTTTTATAGGTTGTAGTTTTGCT
The DNA here is from genome assembly GCA_958510825.1 of Brachypterus glaber. Classification (NCBI taxonomy): domain Eukaryota; kingdom Metazoa; phylum Arthropoda; class Insecta; order Coleoptera; family Kateretidae; genus Brachypterus; species Brachypterus glaber. The sequence goes on along the minus strand of CAUEHQ010000052.1, from coordinate 9,361 downwards.
TTCGACTAAATTTACTGGTTGGATCGGCACAGACTTACATAAAATGCATATAAAGGATGACTCCAATTTTATTTAATTGATTCAAACGAGATAAATAGAAAGACTACCTTTTTAATTGATTACTTTTAATTTATTTTTTATTTCTACTTTTGCTCTACAGATAAATTAAAAGACCACACAATTTAGTAAGTTAACTATCACGCATGCATATTTCTATATCTAAGCTTTTTTGAATTAACTAAAAAAAACATGTATTTTTTTACCCCTCCTGGACTCCAAATCTGGTTACAAGTTATCAAATCTAAAGTGTGACACTAGTTGAAAGGAAATGTCTCCCCTAAATAGTATATTCTATAACTAGTATGGACTAGACAATATTCCGCCCGAGCGGAAAGTTTGTCATACGAGCCGGTAGGCGAGTATGACGGTCCCGCGAGCGCGGAATGACTATTCCAAACGTGTTGTAAACTATACTTTTTCTTCGACTGCAAATATGAAACACTGCATGGCCTTAAACTGCGGACAAGGTTAAAAACCATGTTTTTTGTGACTCGACATTGCAAATGCAACAAAACACATATTTTTAAATAAAGCAATTAATGTTATTTAATAATGTTATCAAATCAGTACTTAAAAAAGATTTTTATTTAATTTTAGCACATATTTACAAATTATAATTCAAAAATTGAAGGTTATTTCAGATTGTTGCGACAGATATCAAGTTTAAATATTTAACAATAGATGGAGCAGTTTTAATTTTTTAAACTAAATTGATAAAAAACTGGTCAAATATTAAGAAAAACTAATAAACTTTATGTAATTTTAAAGCAAAACTTTAAATTGCATTAAATTATTCAATATTTCGTGGTAAAATATATATATTTTTGCTAATTTTGCTAGTTTTCTTTACTTTTATAAACAAGAGATGGCACTACATGTGCTCATTCTAACACTTGATACGGAATATTCATACCGTATCTAGAGATACAATGGCTTCATTCTGTCTTTGAAAAGTGTTTGTATTTGCTTACATTCTAAAGCAGTCGTAGAAAAATTACTTACCTTGTTTTGAGATTCGGCAGTTTAGAACTGAGATATCGATAGGGTAATACTACAGTAGGTATGATAAATGTCACCCTCAAAGTCCTGTATTAAGGACCGACATACAACTACAAGGATTCCAGCAATTGCTCATTACGTATGGAAATTAATTCCAATTGCGGACAGGAGTCCTGTCACAGTAGTGAAACAAGAGTTAATCTACTAAGTAGCTAAACATGTGTTTATTTTTAATACATGTAACTTATACTTTGTTTCATGTAGCATCTGCAAAAATATTTAATATAAAACAAATACATACAATACATACAAAAATTCGGTGATATGGGATTGCCTCCGAAACATCGTTTTTTTATGTTATAATTTAAGTGGACTTTTAAGACAAAACGACAGTTCCAATAATATATAAGGTTATCTTACCCTGGCTTTAGCATGTGGTAGGATAGGTTGCGACCTCCATTTCTTCTTCAGAGGAGATAACCACAGAATTGGAGACTGTTGTGCGCGAATAAATGTTTGTTTGACTAGTGTAGATATACACTACTAACTATTGCTAAATACATATGTGTATATGGAAATTATACGTCTATTTTGCAGGCGTAAATAGTGTAAATTTTAACTGACGCCCGGCGCGGTATGTCAGTTGTTGGGTATATATTGATCTACGACATCGATCGCTCTCGAAGTCGCATTGCTACGTGATACGTGGCTACAAAAAAATTCTTCTCTACCTTGGTATATAATTATTAATTTCCCTTCGGGAATGATTTAAATTATTTTTCTTTTTAATTTAGAATTTTTTTTATAATGTAACCACAGTAGAAAAGACTACCAAGTTACTGGCTAATTAGTCTAACGACAAAAGCCAAGATTAGAGAGAGAGGGAGATTATAGCCTCGCACTCTTATATCCATCGATGCTAAGCATCTCGGGATATAATACGCTTGGCTATAAAAAATGTATTCTCTACCTTGGTATATAATTACTATCAATTTTCCTTCGGGAATAATTTAAATTATAATTTAATTTAACATATAACTAAATTAAAAAGAAAAATAATTATTTTAAGTCTAGTGCCATCAAAAGGACTGGCAGATATAATTACACTATAACTTTAAACTAAAACTTGGAAAATCTTGTATTAAAATCGAAACTTAGTTCTGGGATACTTTGTATATAAAGTAAATATATTCTGGATAGACAGAGAACACATCTGGATGGACTCTGGAACTCGATATGCTAAGTACACAGAGCCGAGCAAGGCTCGTTGACTAGCAAACAACATTGCGACACTGGAGTGATTAAAACTTTCAAATTAACCGGAATGATTGAAATAACGAATTATTTGCATACGGTAATGGATTTCTAGTATAAATATTTTTCAATGGTTTCGGTGTTATAGTGAAGGGCCATTCCGTGTAACAATGTTACACTGTAACATACGTAACATTTTTAACTAATTAATCAGATCAAAAACTTTATTTACTCTTTTAATAACTACTTAATATTTGTTTTTATTCCTTTTCAAAAATAATACTACACACATAAAATTATGTCTAAGTCCAACAAAAGTATAACTATTCAATACTTTAAAATTTTACTTATAAGCAAATAACAAAAATAACTTAAAAAATTACTTTTATCCAATACATACAGATAATAAGACAATTACCAGCTTTATTTTAAATAGATAAACTCAGTAATAACCCCCGCGTGGCTTTTACTTTATTGAGTGGATAATTATTTATTTTACCCACTCAACTGTCACTTGTCAAATTATTTTCTTGTAAATGTCATTAAAATTTTTAATAAAAATATGAATTCCTAAGCTATTTATTGGATAAAACCTTGTATGGCACTCAGGGGTAAACCGATATTGCCCTCTCGAAAATTAACCTGCTTGGCTGACGCCTCGCAGGTTAATTTTCTCATGGGCAATATCTTACTTTACCCACTAGTACCATAAATAACTATTAATTTTAAATTGAAATTGTTTGGTTTTAAATTTTATATTTACTTCTTTATGGACATAGGATGTGATAAAATCCATGAGGTGGTTGTCTGTCTGTCCTTCCAGAAGTTTTTTTATATACCGGGTGAGTTTTATTTATGCCCCCCCCCCCTAAAATTAAGATTAATGTTAATATTTTTATTTTAATATTAGTTTTATATTTTTTTAAGCTTAAGTAAGTAAAAACAAGGTAAATTATGCAAATCTTAAACTTTGTATCACGTCAGAAACTTGGGTCTGCTGAGGAGAAAAGTCTGAAACCCCAAACTTCTTTTAATTGAGGTCTTAAGAAAAAAAAAATAAATAACTCATTTACAAAATTGGCAAGGGCTCTACCATTAAAAACTCCACGGGCCTAAATAATACGTAAGGTTTCCTGTTGAAAACATGTGATTCACAGTAGTCATCATAGCTGTTACGTATTTTACAAAATAGTATGATTTTTAAATCCAAATAAAATTAAAGAACAGTACTTAAATGTTGGCCTGTGAAACCAGTTGGCGCGGATTAACCCTGAAGTTCAATCATTTGATATTTTTACGATTACCTGCTTGTTAATTCTGTGATTGGGTTCTTCATGAACTGCAGTTAAATAGAATAGTTGACATAGCTGGGAATATAATTTGCTAAAAGTACACGAAATTTCAATTAAAATTTTACGAAACGGAAATTAATTTATTAAAATCACATTCTTAAATAACTTAATCTTATCTTATTAATTATTATTATTATTGTAAATAGAGAATTTTAATTTCCTAAACAGTTTAAAAATAATTTAAATATTTAAAACTAGATGAAACGTTGCAAGCACCCTGTCAAAACATCGGCACTATTGTACATTAGAGCCATCTAGTTTGCAAATTTCAAACTAGGTGTTTTGTTTGATTTTAAATTATGTATCTTTAAAACATTATATTCTAGCAAAAAACTGTATATAACATTTTTATAGGGCTTAAAAAGAGCTTTTATTTAAAATATAATTTTTTGAAATCGGGTTATAAATATGTGATATGCTAAAAAAAACCTTTTACTGCTTTAAACGCCAATATCTCGAAAATGCGTTTTAGGAAAACGTTGTTTATAACATTTTTTGACCAATTTAAAATTATCTTTTATACAAGTGCTAAGTTAACCAAATACAATAATAATTGCCTTAATTATAAACAAAAGAACGCTAAAAATAGGAGCTTTACCCTATTTTTACCCCCTTACCCCCAATCGTTTACCCCCAAAATCTCCTCTGCTCTTCGGAATACGATAAGAAACAATATGCAAAAAACCGCAAGTCGATATCTCATATAGAAATGGAGTTAGAGTTTACACCCAGACAGGCAGACAGACAGACAGACGGAAGCAAAATGTTGTTTTGCCGATTTCGACTCAGAATGGCCTAAAACGTCGAGAAATGTGAAAAAAACGTGGTCAAAGATTTTGACTTTTCGGCGAAGATTTCAATACTTCGGCACTCTTAGTAGCACTAAGTGCCCATGTAATTGATTTGAAGATCTAGACAAAATTTAATGTTGTATTTATTATTTACAATAATTGTCCATTAATTTTGAGTGAAATCTTAAAAATAAGACAGGCATGTAAAATAATGTTTTTTCACTACCAGCCTAAAAGCACATCTTTATTACTGTTCTTTTCATTGGTAGAAATATTATTTCTCTACCTATGACGTCAGAGGTTCTAAAAATAATGAAATTGCACCATGGTTAATAATGAATTTTTATTCAGCTGTTTTGGCATCTGACGTTTCACTAAATCACAATGCAATTTACAAGTGTCTTTAGGCACCAAATTTATTTATTGCATGATAAATTAAAAAATATTAACTAAATTAGTACCTATAAAACATGTTTTACATAAAACACTTCGAAAAGTGAAAATCATTGGTCCATCATATTCAAGGATTATAGATTACTAGAAGTACAACCCCCCATATATTGATTTTTGTGGCAATAGATTCTCCGTCACAGTTTTCACCTGTCCTCTTATTTCTGGGGGAGTACCAGAATCATGAGTTTGTATTTCACTTTCCATTTTCATATATTTTATTACACTTAACACGGAAACACTTTCTAACTTAATAATTTCAGCAGATCACCAGAAAATTTCTGCCAGAAATGTCAAGTTATTCATTTGTTTTTTTAATGGCCGCAAACGGCCAGCGTGATATTTTAAATTTATAAGCTTTTTCATTAAATTTTAGTAAAATAAATAAACAAATAGCTAATTAATTGTACTGGTAGTGAAAAAAATACTATATTTTCCACGTGAGTGAAGATTTAACATTTTAGACCGCGTCTTGCGGGCTTCGCGCTAGCGCGCTCATCCCGCAATTTGACGCAGGTCAAAAATGTTAAACTTCTCTCACTTGGTAAATAATATACTATTTCCTACGACCACCTACACTGTAAAAACTAAACTGAATATTCAGTTTCAAATGAATAGGCAATCGGAAGTTAGTATCCTATACATTTGTACTTTAATTCTTGTTAAAAACATGCAACATTTCATGTCCGTCCTTAAATATTAAAGTACTTTAGAACTATAGTGTTTATAACAAAAATTTAAGTAGATATATATACTATGATAACTTCCTATCCATTTGTAACTGAATATTTATTTACAGATGCATAGGAAGTTATCATCATATATAAATGTACTTTAATTCTTGTTAAAAACTCGAAACATTTCATGTCCGTCCTTAAATATTAAAGTAGGTGACTTTGAACTATAGTGTTTTTAACAAAAATTTAAGTAGATATATATACTATGATAACTTCCTATCCATTTGTAACTGAATATTTATTTACAGATGCATAGGAAGTTATCACCATATATAAATGTACTTTAATTTTTGTTAAAAACACTATAATTCTAAAGTCACGTACTTTAATATTTAAGCGCGGACATGAAATGTTGCGTGTTTTTAACAAAAATTAAAGTACAATTGTATAGGACAATAACTTTCGATTTCTTATCCATTTGTAACTAAATATTCAGTTTACTTTTTACAGTGTATGAAAACGACAAACTTTACACGATTTAAAGTGTCATATTTCATACGCGTGCAAAATAATAAAATACATGTTTGAAAAAATAATACTATCATGATTTTTTTTTCAAAATATTAACATTTTATTAGACGTTTTTCCATTACATTTTTATGTATATGAATTAGTATATTCTATAACTAGTATGGAATAGACAATATTCCGCGAGAGCGGAAAGTTTGTCATACGAGCCGGTAGGCGAGTGTGACGGTCCTGCGAGCGCGGAATAACTATTCCATACGTGTTGTAGACTATACTTTTTCTTCGACTGCAAATATGAAACACTGTATGGCTTTAAACTGCAGACAAGGTTAAAAACAATGTTTTTTGTGACTCGACATTGTGAATGCAACAAAACACATATTTTTAAATAAAGCAATTAATGTTTTTTAATAATTTTATCAAATCGGTAATTAAAAAAGATTTTTATTTAATTTTAGCACATATTTACAAATTATAATGCAAACATTGAAGGTTATGTCAGATTTTTGTGACAGATATCAGGTTTAAATATTTAACAATAGATGGAGCAGTTTTAATTTTTTGAACTAAATTGATAAAAAACTGGTCAAATATTAAGAAAAACTAATAAACTTTGTGTAATTTTAACGCAAAACTTTAAATTGCATTAAATTATTCAATATTTCATGGTAAAATATATATATATATATATTTTTGCTAACTATGATACAGTTTTCTTTACTTTTATAAACAAGAGATGGCACTGCATGTGCTCATTCTAACACTTGATACGCAATATTCATACCGTATCTAGAGCTAGAATGGATTCATTCTGTGTTTGAAAAGTGTGTGTATTTACTTACATTCTAAAGCAGTCGTAGAAAATATATATTTTTTCGCTTTTCCACTATTTTATTATGGTCTGTTTCATCAAACAAGAGAGTAAATTAAGAATCGCACAGTAAATATGTTTACAACAGGTTTGAATAGTATATGTTTGTGTATAGAATATAGTTATGTTTTATAAAATAAACTACGCAATATATTCGCACATCCAATATTCGAATCTGTTTTGAAAATATTACTATGCGATTTTTAATTTACTCTCTTGCTTGATGAAACGGACCATAGTTACAATCATTCTAAATTAAGGGCTCGTTTTTAATAGGTACAAATTAATATTCCTATATTTGGGAATGAAATTAAATATTTTTTTAATCGCTGCATTTTATAATAGACTATTTTAATAAGGTATTTATTGATCATTACTAAAATAATTTATTAAAAATTTATTTAAAGTTCGATATTTTAAATTTTTAATTAAAATTAGACCCCAATAAAAATTGCCGAAAGAATGTTTTTATTACCATAATTTAGTACTAATGGGACCGAGCCATACAATCTAAAATTAAAACTTTAAAATGCTTTAAAATGCCACCCATTTGATATAAAAACCTGAAATCATTTAGATTTAACTTATAAACATTAAACTTCATATGCCAAAGAAAATGCAGTATACACAGAATATAGTCAAAAGGCTGGTGAACATTTTTAACAAATTATTTCCTCCCGGCTGAATTTTACATTTTGGAGTGTTACGCCCATGTTAATGGTATAAGAAAATAGCGTTACAGGAGGGGTGCGGGTCCAAAATGATCAAAATTTGCTTTACGAAATACTTGAAGGTTCCCTTAGATGATCTAAGTTAGATCTGAGATTAAATTAAATAAGGATTAAAAAAAACATTTAGGTAATCTCGCTCATCTGAAATACATATTAAATGTGTTTATTTATACAATGTATCTAATTAAGCATTATTTCTATTAACTCGTTAGTAATTTGGCAGGTACTGCATTGTCTCTTGTCACGCCACTATAAATAAAAGTATAATTAAAAATTCCATATGCATGAATATTAAATATATGAAATTTAAGATGCAATAAGATCCTTTCATTTACATTTGTAGCTATAAATAAAATGTGAATAGTTTAATTGTATTTTTAAAATGTACAGGAGGCATGTAGCAAGGGAAGCTATTGACTAAGTAGAGAAGTTACCTTCTTAATCAATGACTAAAGTGAGCTGAACCCACATTTGAAAACCCTGGAGCATTCAGAATTTGTTTATAAATTTTGGATAAAATACGATTAATTTCAAGATTTTTTTTTTAATTGACCCTTGAATCTCTTTCTCCTCCCCCCCCCCCTTAAATATCGTTAGCCCAAAAACCCAGACTTTTTCTTGGATGTATAGTCAAGACCATTTAAAAAATGGCTGTAGCCACTAATGATTTGCAACTTAAACTTACGCGTAAACATAACAAAGTAAAGATATGGGTACCAGGACATCAAGGTCTAGATGATAATGAGAAGGCAAACGACCTTGCAAGAAAGGGAAGTGAAGCTGTACTCACAGGACCAGAACCGTGCTGTGGCCAGATACGAGGTCAGGAAAATGTTGCGGGATGAACACCAGCAACACTGGATAGATGCACCTAAAATGAGGCACTCTAAACCCTTTTTAGGGGGACCAACCAAGAAAAGAACCAGGCATCTCCAGGAGTCAACTGAGAGCAATAACGGGTATAATAACAGGACACTGCTTAATGAACAAGCACCGACACGAAATGGGATAGACTACGAGCCCTGTGTGCAGGAGATGTGGGAAAGGGGATGAAGAACCTTACCACCTCATATATGAATGTGCATCGCTAATAGGCCTAAGATGGAAGTACTTTGGGGACGACTCGCTGGAACCAAACGAGATCATGAACACTCCCCTGAAACCGTACCTGGACTTTTTATAGAAGAAACAGAGATGATATGAGGAGGTCTGTGCGCGGTTAACACAAAGGTGCCTAGGAACCAGGTGTTGAGGGCTATGAACCCCGCACTGAAATAGCTAAACTAACTAAAAAACTAAACTCCTTAATTTTAACCAAATTTTATATCTTACAACTTAGTTGCCAACGTATTCGTTTCTCTTTAAAAGCAATCCATAAATCTAATTATGGGATAAAATATGTAAAAAATGCTATAAAAAATATCACCTAAAGATATATATGAATATAAATTTTAGAGAAATAAAATAAAAATTCATATATTATACACCTCGGGCAATTTTTGACTCAAATGCTTACTCTGTGAATATAAAAATTTACATCTATAAATACATATCTAGGTTCCATACATACATACCAATTCAATATTACTATATTTATTTTCTATGAATATTAGATAAATTGAATATTTTTCGTTTAAAAATGTTTTTC
>CAUEHQ010000051.1:0-18115 GCA_958510825.1 Brachypterus glaber | reverse complement strand
TAAATTCGGTTTTTAGGCAATTCAATTTTATTTTTTAAGGTTTTTTTTGTCTTTAGATAAAGTCCAATATACTGGGTGTTTCAGGATTTTTTTTGGCTTTCCGGTTTCGCCGGAAGTAAAAAGGGCATTTTAAAAGAAAAAAAAAAATGATTTTTTTAGGTTGTCCATTTACTATTCCCTTATACCGTCTGTGTTCAATTTTTTTAAAAAATCCTTGTGCCTAAAAAAAAAATAAAACTAAAGGGACATAACTTAAAAAAAAAAATGCTGTGAGCGACCTCTACATTACATCAAAACTGCGATGTTACACCACAGAAACTTTTTTGTTTATTTTTACATAAAAAAGTATATTCCAATAAGAAAAATTCAAAAAAAGTACACCGAAACAAGTTTTAGGCAAAAAACAGAAAATCCACCCGGTTTCGAATTGGAATTTATTTTTTTTACTTGACTTTGAAACAAACAATGTCTTCTGTATAGTCAGGTAGGTTAATATATATATGCTTATATGCTAATATATAAGTTTATATACTAATATATAAGTTTGGAGATTTTTTGTTTAAAACTATTTTTTATGCACTTTTTAAAACTTGTAAAAATGAAATTTTCGCGAAATCTTTAAATAATTGGCGTTGTTTTAATGTTCTAACTTAAGGGGAGGGGATATTTTTTTTTAGTTTCTTACAATTAGTATTGTTTCTAAAAATTACAAAAGAAACTCTCCAAAATTTCCTCAATTTTATATATGATACAATCATTTTTTATCCGAAAAACAGGTACCGATTTTTTTTAAAGGTTGAGTGCTTTGAGCTACCTCTAAACACTAATCGATTTAGCTCATTTTTAGTGGGTACAGTTTTTTACTAAGGAGCAACTTTTGAGCCAGAGAGCGTTTTCGATTTCGAAATTCGGGATTTTTTGACAAACCCTATTACACAAAAAAAGTTTTTCTTATCTGTGTATCTTTTACAATTTTCTTTTAAATTGGAATTGATTTCTTATGTCATCCGGTATGTTTTAGTGTAAAAAATGTAGGGGTCTGAGAAATGTACATTTAAAATCGCCCAGTTAAACCGTGCGGGGCTCAAGATTTTTAAAACTTTTTATATCTATCCAATTTTAATAAATTTTCCTTATGTTACTTTTTAAAGCTTTGTGAGCATAAAAGAAATATATTTAGAGAAAAACGCTCAGATTTTTGTCACGTAAAAAATAAATTTGTGAAGTCTGGTTTTCTGATATCCATCAGCAGGATAGTTTATCTTCGAGTCTGGGAGAACATCATGACAATTCAGTGACGGGAGTGTGAAATATGAGGTACCCAATATATTTATCTTACTGTAAAGCTTTTAGTTAAACTAAGATAGGATTGCAAAGGAGCAAAATACTATTTGTTAAAATAAATTGGTTTTAAAAAAGACTTTATTTTACTTTCCTCTTAAAAAGTTTTACGTTAGTAAAAAAAAATATTTTTTTATTTTTTTTTATTGCCTTTTTACGTTTCTCGACATTTTAAATGCAAAAGAGATGATTACCGCAAAAAAAAACGCTTTTAGCAAAAGACTTCAAATTTAAAAAAATGGGTTTCTTATCTAAAGTTATCTGTTTGGATTATTTTTCGAATAAATTAAATTAGGGGTTAAAATTATATGAATTATAGGGAAAGTTCAAGTATTACGTAACGCAAAATTTGGCCATTTTTGACCCCCACCCCCCCATTTAACGCTGCGTAACATTTTCGAGACCCCCCACCCCCCCCCCCCCTATTTGTTACGTAACATTTTACAAAAAGTAAAAATAAATGAAAGGAAATTTTGCTTTATGGTTTAAACCGGTTTTTAACCGGTGATTGCTTTCGTGTTTTAACCCAAAACCGGTCTGTTGTAATTTCCGAAACCGGTTAACCGAAAACCGGTTATTGGCCATGGTTTTCCATCTCTAATTGTTTTTGTTTAGAGGATTTAGCTAACTGTTAACCACGCCGTGTGCGATAAAATTTGCAAGGAATCCGTCTCTTTAAGCCTAGATCATTGTTAAAAACGTTATCCAATAAACATTTTTTAAGTTTATAATTTTTTAAGTGTTACGTAACATTTTTACTGACACCCACCCCCCCCTCTGTAACGCGGCGTAACGTTTTCGAGAACCCCCCACCCCCTCCTAGCGCGTTACGTAATACTTGAACGCTCCCAAAAGTATTTTTTTGTTTGGCAGTACTATTTTATCCACTAAAAAAAAACTAGGCTTGATAAATTTTTATTTAGGTGTAACTAGAGAATACCAAAAATATGAGAGTAATCAAACTTCTCTAAGAGTGCTAATGGGGACCCTAAAAGTCCAAATGTTATTTAATTCCTTTTAGGCATACAAAATTATGTGACAAATTTTAAAATTATCAAAAGATTCTAACCCGTGCCAAAAATCCGCCAAAGTTTCCCCTAACACTAAAATTTACGAATTTCTACCATAAATGTGAGTAAAACGGTAGACAATCATTTAAAAAATGTATCAGATCGGACCGAATTTATTTTTATTTTATGCATTCTAGTAACTATTAAGTCAAATTTGGATTGCGATGCTCTTCAGAACATACTGGATATTGTAGTAAAATGGTGTGAGGATCACAAACTTCCGTTAAATGCTGAGAAATGTCATGTATTTTCTTACTCCACTAAAAAAAACGTTATTGTCTATGATTATAAAATTAATAATATCATTCTTAATCGACCAGACACAGTAAAAGACCTTGGCGTTACCTTTGACAAAAGGCTTTCCTTCGATAAGCATATAGACAATATTGTATCTAGTGCGCACAGGTCACTTGGTTTTATCATAAGGAGTTCCAAAAGTTTTAAAAATATCGACACTGTAAAGCTCTTGTACATGTCGTATGTAAGGTCAAAGCTGGAATATTGCTCGCTAGTATGGTACCCCCACCTCAATGTAAATATTAAAGCTATTGAAAATGTACAGAGAAAATATTTAAAGTATTTAGATTTCCGATTAACCGGGGTTTATCCTCCAAGAGGTATACCAAACGAAGTCTTGCAGCGCAGGCACTCTTATATGTCCTTATCTATTAGACGGCAGCAAGCTTCCATTATATTTCTACATAAACTATTAAATAACAGAGTTAAATGCAGCGAACTCTTACTTATGCTTAGATTTAATGTCCCGAAAAACACGTCCAGAAACCTAACATTTTTTTACTTAAAAAAATTCAGAACTGATATTAGCAAGTATGCAACAGTTAATATAATGTGTAAAAACTATAATGATATTCATCGCAGACTGGACATTTTCAACTGTAGCATTAGCTCAATTAAAAGTTTTTTTAATGAACTGCTGTAAATCTTGTATAAATGTAAATATGTAAATACTGTATATATTAATATTTTTAGTTGTTATTCTATTGAGTTTTTATTTTTAGCTTATTTCGAGCTATGTAATTGGGTATATCCTGTATAGTTTATGAATAAATAAATAAATAAATAAATAAATAAACTATTCAAAATATTTAAAACGAGCTAAGCGCCAAATATTTTGGAGCTCTTATTTGGCGCTTAGCTCGTTTTGTTTTAGTTAAATCATTTTAATATTATAAATAAATATAAGAATTTATTTATTGTAGAAATTCGTTTGGACTTTTATTGTTAGGGGCAACTTTGGCGGATTTTTGGCACGGGTTACATGTAAAAAGATTGTATACAATCTTTTGATCATTTAGAAATTTGGAACATAATTTTGCATGCTTAAAAGGAAAAAATAAGATTTAAAGCCCTTTAAATTTTTCAGTTAAAAAAAAATTACAGACAATTTTCAACGAATTTTTAGAATTTATGGCATAATTTTACGAATTAGCGCCCTTAGAGAACTTTGATCACTCACATATTTTCAGATTTTTTTAGTTACACCTAAATGAAAATTTTAAGATAATAAAAAAATAAGGTCTACCCTAATAAGAGATCAAGGATTTAATATATTACAAACTTTGTTAAAATTCTGTTTAACTTAGTTAATTAGTTTTAATTAACATGAATAAATATATCTTTCTAAAACAGTAGTCTTGAAAAGTAATATGCTGTGCAAATTAATAGTATATTACATAACTAGTGTGGAAAGTGAAATATTTCACGCAAGTGAGGAAACCTCACGAGGGTACGAAATATACTTTCCAACGAGTTATGTACACTATTTCTCCTACAATCCTGAAAACATATAAAGTTTCTTAATTTAATATTTTATAATTTTTATTACTTATTAAAAAGAAATTTTGAGAAAAGCAAAACATACAAATCAAGAAATAGCATACAAATTTATGTATAATAAACAGGAAATATGATTTTCATTTACCTTTAGTTTTCTTTGTTTTAAATTTAATACAATATATTATTAGAGTGCTTCTTGTGTAAATCAAGGCGAAATTGACAATTTCATAAGAAGAAGACCGTGTATTTTGATGTTTTTTTTATGAAATGTAAGGTAACTAAATCAAAATTAAGTATTTTTTATGAAATCTAGACATAAATAAAGCATCCCAAGTTATATCTTCGTTAAACTAGTAAGTTTATAACTATAGTTTCTATATTTGATATGAAAAACAGAAATATTTGGATTGAAAAACATAAAATATATCATAAAAGGCTGTGATGAAAGGTGGAAAATGGCTTTTAAAACGAGGTGAGCTAAATTCGTAGAATCTAAAACGTAAATTAAGGTAAACTTAAATACGTGAAATTAGGCAAACCTACATACATAAATATCAAACTAGGGTGATATAAAAATATCAAACTAGTGTGATATAAGGCGTTTTCTGAAGAACAAAAGAGGGTGCTAAATGTTTTTTTCATAAGGGATCGTAGGAAAAAATATTATTGTAGCATTCTAAGTTTGCAATTCCCCAAGAAAAAATTCTTTGTCTATGCAACTCCCCAACGCACAGAAGAGTTTTTTGATGACGTATACATACTTTGTCTTTATATTAATTTATGACAGGTTTAGATTCAGCATATTAATTATCCAAAAAACATGTAGAGTTTACTTGGTTTGGACTCTTTCACAGGGTTACCTAAACAAATATCTATCAATTCATTCATTCATAATCAACCAATGATAGAACGGTAAAATCTAGGCTAATAAATACGGATTAATTGTATATTGTCCCTTTTGAAATGTAGATGATAAACCTGCTATGACCTTTATAAATGTGTTATGGAACACAAATGCAAAATCGTTGTTATCTATGACATACAAATTAGACCCACATCAGTATCAATTTTTAAATAAACCCTTTTTGTAATGTTACAGGAAAATGTTTTAAAATATAATTTTTTTAGATATATATTCAACCTTTCTAGTGAAAAAAGTCCTATAGTACTATAGGACTATAATTTTTTTTAAGCCATCTATAAAATAAACTAAATTTTTAATCTTAGAATATATACTTAATTATCCTCGTTTGGACTTTGTCTAAATAGTATATTATTCAATGAGTGTATAATAAATGCTATTAACCAATGACGGTGAATTTTGGGACACGAGCCGATAGGCGAGTGGCTAATCACCCGAATGATTAATAGATATTATACGCGAGTAGAATACTATACTTTATCTACGGCCGTTTTGGGTTTTAAACGGTTTATTTTTATAGACCCGTGATTAATACGGCTATTAATCACGGCCGTGGATAAAATATATTACATAATTAAGTGCCTGTATCCTAATATAAAGGTGTCAAAATGTGAAACTAGTAACTATCAGTTTAAATTATAAATATAAAAAAATGCAGCTTTTTCTGTACATATAGTATTATTAGTCTAATGAAAAAAGAAACTTGTGGATTTTTGCGAAAAACGGAAAAATATTATATTATACAAAGTTTTTTTTAAATACGTATTTTTTACATAGATATTGTTAACAAGTTAATAATAATCTAATAATTTTAGCTAAACCACCTCATAATATTTAATTTTAATCACAGCTACCATCAGAACTCCAATTGTCATCATCGTCACTGTGATTATCGTCACTTCCATTATCAGTACTTGGATTAATTTCCACAAAGAGTTATGATGGTAGCTGTCATTAAAATTTATCAGAATTTTGTCCCTGTTTTTTTTTTCCTGGCCCACTGTGCATTGGTTAAATTGTTTAGTTTAGTCACCAACATTTATTGTTTAACCCTTACCCTCCCGAGACTAAACTAATCATAATTTTTCGATTTAATTGTGTTTTTTTTTTAGATTTGCTATGCCTAAAAAGAAGAAGAAAAAAAAAATAAACCATTTTTTTTTAGTTTTTGCTCGAGTTTTTTTTCCTTAGAGATTTAGGATAGCTGTATTATACTGAATTAAATTTGCATATTTGTTTGCATACATAGAAAGTATATAAAAGTATTTTGGATTAATATTGCCTTAAAGAAAAGATAAAGACGTAAAGTAAGGAGGGTAAGGGTTAAGCGTTATTTTTTTTTTCACTTATAACTGAGGGTATAACTTTACTTATCTGAACAGAATCTTATACGATATTAAATTTAAAAGGGTAATTAATCGAGTGTCCCACATTTGCGTGAACTAAGTACTTATTTTTCATTTACTGGAATTAAGTCATTGCTTAAACGAAAATAAACTTGCCATTAAAGAAAAGTGGGTAAGTGATTGAACACTTGTGTAAATTTATTAATCCCGAGAGAGACATTTTATTACACTTACTGCGTATCGATGGCTAAGTACTAATAACTCGTATCACACACTGAGAATTTTTTACCGTAATAAATACTAAAGGATTTTGTATATTTGAAACCCCAAGCAACTTTAGTTTTTTTGGAAATAATCACAGAGCAACGTTATGTTTTACACTATAAAAATTAAACTGAATATTTAGTTACAAATGGATAGGAAATCCAATTTTATTATCCTATGGAATTGTAGTTTAGTTTTTGTTAAAAACACTCAACATTTCATGTCCGTCCATAAATATTAAAGTACGTGACTTTAGAACTATAGTGTTTTAATTAAAGTACATTTGTATTTGATCATAACTTCCTATCCATCTGTAACTAAATATTTAGTTACAAATGGATAGAAAGTTATGATCCTATACAAATGTATTTTTGTTAAAAACACGGTATTTCTAAAGTCACGAACTTTAATATTTAAGGACAGAAATGAAATGTTGCGTGCTTTTAACAAAAATTAAACTACAATTGTATAGGATAATAACTTTCGATTTCCTATCCATTTGTAACTGAATATTTAATTTATTTTATACAGTGTATTGTAATAACATCGGTAATAAGTTGTATTCAGTATCTAAGGTTGCTTAGGGTTCTTTACAGGGTGTTTCAGGAAGGTGGTTTACCTCCCTTAATTATGTATAAGTTTTGTTTTCGACATAGTTAGACATTTTTCGGCACTTCCGGTTTCGCCGGAAATGAATCAAACTGTCTATTTTAAAATGAAATACTCTGTATATTTTTACATAATTTTAGTGCGTTTTACTGCATCATTCTGTTGCCACTGCTGCCACTGGTTTGAACGGAATCATCGTTTTACTGGTGACATTTGACCATTCTCTCCATTCCGACCAAACGATCGGAAGAGGTCCGAATGAAGAGAATGACAGATGTCAAATAAAAAAATAACTAACGGTTTTCATTATTATGCTGCGCACAAAATTAGGTTACATTTGTGATTCTGCGTTTATAATTAAAAATATGGAAGAACTTAAGTACGGAAACAACGGAAAACTGTATTGGTTTAACAAAGAAAGTAAGTACATATACCTAGTTACCCTCATACATTTAATTTTGTTGTACTGCAATAATAAGTACCTACCTACTTTTTAAAAATTAATTATTTTTTTTGCAAATATTTACTATGGATTAAAATACCTACATTTTATTATATTAATTAAAATATCTGAACTAAGTTTGGGTCCAGAATCTAATAGCATTTGTCGGCTATACTGTTCATTTTCACAAATTAGCCTAATAATCTGAAAAATAACTAAATATCTTTGGTTATCACGATCCATTACATGTAATGTACTGCAGTCCTGAAATATATTTTCAGCATAGATAAGCCTTAGTTAGGATTTTCAGAAATTAACCAAAACATTTAATAAAATATCGCTCGTCTTCTTATTCTCTTGGCCTTATTTTGACAATTGACATAATCCGTTTTTGTGCTTAGTTTCATTCTGTTCAAACATTTCCTACTGCAGAATAATGCAGTAAAACACACTATTTGATTCAGAAATCAATTCTGAGAACGAGCATGTGTCACTTGTCAATTTTTGACTGGTCATGTAATTTTTTATTTAAATGTTTTAGTGTTTTAATGCAAAGTTCTTCCAAATAAACTATTTATGTGTGGTATCAAAATGTTCGTAAGAAAATTCTCCTTCATTTTAAAATTCTATTTGAAAAAATGACTTATCATTCAAACGACCAAAGTATGATTTTAACTTTTAACCGAATTTAGAGTTTTGGGAAAAAATCAAAATGGTATTTTTCTTATGATACTAGACCAATAATTAACGAACAAGCCAATTCAAGGCACTTTAGATTTAAAATAAAAAGGGCCGTAACACACTTAGTGTTCGTTTCCAGACCTATGTCCCTATGCTGGTTTTTATGTTTTGTAATGTAGAATCATCGCTTTTATTTTCTGCTAAAAAAACTTCAAACGCTGTGTATGATAATTTTGAAATAAATAAATAATTAAATAAATAAATAATTAAATAAATAAATCAATAAAAAATGTAAAAAAATAAATTGGTATTCTAGATTGTCTGTATTGGGGTTGACCCACCATAATAATTTTGGGATGCCAAACACGAATTTGTTATAAAAAGGCACTTCATGGGCTCATTTTTTTTGCTACTCTGAAAAAACTGTCTAGAATGGTAAAATCTCATATTATTTCAGTAGCAAAAAAATGAGCCCATGAAATGCCTTTTTTATGACAGATTCGTGTTCAGCACCCCAAAATACACAAGAATAGGCGGGTCTCAACCCCAGCACAGATGTTTTTGTATTTGTGAGCCTTATAAAGGCCCACAAAAAAGTTGTGTATGCTGGGGTTGAGACCCACCTATGTATTTTAGGATGCTGAAAAAGTCCAAACGAATCTGGCATCTCATGGGCTCATTTTTTTTTTGTTACACTGAAAAAACTGATTGATTATTAATAGGTCGAGGAAAAGTACCATTTTCCAGGAGGCCTGTATACTATTTTATTCGCAACTGTATTTATTTAAAAATAAAGTACTAATTTATTTTAAAACCTAGATGTTTGAATCCAAATGAAGAAAATAATACTACAATACTTAGTCTCTTTTCATATTTATCATAAATATTTTTTCCTGCATTTCACAATAAAAGCACAGTCATATAAAACTAAAGTTTCACATACGCGTAACCCAAAAAAATAAATACAAAAAACATTTGTTGATAGCTCATAAGGCACAGTTTATACGATTTATTATCTATCTCAGTCTCAAATGTAAAAAACATTGATTAAAACTGTACATTTAAGTTTTTTAAATGAAATGTATTAGATTATATTCGTGTTTATCATGACAACAGCAGTTCAGTAATCTTGCTTTAAGCGTTAATAATGACATTGTAATCGATGGCGCCCTCTAGCGGAAATAAATTACTTAAATTGCAGACCAGTAATAATTAGGTTATTGGTCTCTATTTTTTATTACAGGTCAGGTCTAGGCGTGGAAAACAGTGCAGCAAGGAATCACGTACTTCCAAAACTTTATTAATACATGTAATGTATGTATTACATATACCGGGTGTCCCACCAGGTTCTTGACAAGCTATATCTCCGTTATTTGAAAAGATAGAATTGTTTGCAAAAAACAGCGTTATATGGGAGCCGTTGAAGTTTTTATTCACGTATCCAAAACCACCCCTTGCTTACCCACCCCCTTAAAACCACCCCCAACTTTTGTTTTTCAAATAGCATCCTCCCATTTTTATCAAAGCATATGAAAGTACATCTCATTCTGAATTCAACCATGTATTATAAGTGGTATCTTATCATTTAAGGGGCTCCAAATAACAATTATTATTTATTAATAATAGGGTGGTGTTTAGAATAAAGTTTCAGGTGGTTCCAGGAGAGTGGGTTATTAAGGGTTGGTTTTGGATACATTAATCAGTTCTCTTTTAGATATAATCTAACTTGTTATGGAAAAAAAAATTATGAAAAATATTGCTTGTGATCTGATGGTTTTGTAATTTGGAGCCCCTTAAAAAATAAGATATCACTTATAATACATGGTTAAATTTAGAATAAAATGTACTTTCATATTCTTTAGTAAAAAGAGGGGGGTGCTATTTAAAAAACAAAAGTTGTGGGTGGTTCCAAGAGGGTGGGTAAGTAAGGGGTAGTTTTGCATAAGTCAGAAAATTCTACTTTTACTCGCATTTACTTTTGTTTTTTTTCGATTTTTTTTTATCTTTTTAAACAACGGCGATATAGCCCGTTTAAAACCTGGTGGGACAATATTATTAATAAATAATAGTTGTTATTTAGTGCCCCTTTAAGAAATAAGATACTACTTATAATACATGGTTGAATTAAGAATAACATTTACTTTCATATTCTTTGATAAAAATGGGGGGGTGCTATTTGAAAAACAGAAGTTGGGTGTGGTTTTAAGCGGGTGGTTAAGTAAGGGGTGGTTTTGAACACGTCAATAAAAACTTCAATGGTTCCCATTTAACACTGTTTTTTGCAAAAAATTCTATCTTTTAAAATAACGGAGATATAGCTTGTCAAGAACCTGGTGGGACACCCGATATAGTTGCGAATAAAATATTTTATCCAATACATACAGATAATAAGACAATTACCAGCTTTATTTTAAATAGATAAACTCAATAATAACCCCCGCGTGGCTTTTACTTTATTGAGTGGATAATTATTTATTTTACCCACTCAACTGTCACTTGTCAAATTATTTTCTTGTAAATGTCATTAAAATGTTTAATAAAAATATCCTAAGCTATTTATTGGATAAAACCTTGTATGGCACTCATGGGTAAACCGATATTGCCCTCTCTAAAATTAATCTGCTTGGCTGACGCCTCGCAGGTTAATTTTCTCATGGGCAATATCTTACTTTACCCACTAGTACCATAAATAACTATTTCCGAGTAGGTCGTGACCCCACGAAGGTTTTAGCAAGCAAGTGTAATCAGTTTAAGAAAACTTCGTGTTCATTTCTAAGGAAATATAGCTGGTGGTCAATTTCCTTTGGCTTCTATAGTAATTTTTTCCTCTTAACACAGTTCCGTTTATATCAATTGAAAACCCACTAGTTCATTTACAGTGCTTTTTTTTTTCTGAACAAGTTAGTCCTTTTTACAGGAAATATAACATTTTTAATAATTGAAGTCACCGACCTTTGCCCTTTTAAGGTTTCGTTTTAGTTGAAATATTTTTATTTGAATATTATTCGCTAAAAAGTCCCTAGAATTTTATTTGGTTTCATTTTAAGTTTTAATTAAAGTCAATTACTTTACACTGTAAAAAGTAAACTGAATATTACAAATGGCTAGGAAATCGGAAGTTATTATCCTATATTGAATTGCAAATTTCAAAAAGGGCACATCTCCGAAAATTAAAATTTTTCAGGAGACTCAAAAACTGAATTTCTGTTGAACCATTTGACTTATTTGAGCAGTTTTTTTTTAATAAAATTACCGACCGCTGGGTACGTTATTACAAAGCAAAATAGTATTATTGAAGGAAAATTTGATGGAGAAAATGATCGTTACAGTTTCCCGAGATGAGCCCTTTTCGAACTTCACCGAGGACTTAGGTGGTTTTAGTAGTAAAACTTCATGAGTAAAGAACTCATATTATTGAAAATAAAAGTACTGTTAAAAATTAAAAAAAAATGTAACCAAAAATTTGTATGCGCAGAAGGTCAATGCGCAGTCTTACTATGTAAGAAAAGCATAACTTTATTTGAGAATTTAACAAATGAAACGTCAGACCATTTTTTTGTTTTTAATTTTCTAAAAAACCCAAAAACTTTCAAGGTTTTTTGTTTTAAACTGATTTTGGCATTTTAAATTTATTACGCCTGAAATATAAATTAATTTTTAAGAAAAACAGTGGAGTTACTGTAAATGGCAACAAAATGACAACCAGTAAAACGATCGATTTCGTGGCCATTTAGTATACGTAGGCAGGAAATCATATAATAAAGTTTCTAACAACAAAAGTTTAGGAAAATCAAAAGAAAATTTGCATAACAAGCTGAATTTTGCCTTTAGTTAAAATTCCTTTAAAACGACTGTCATCTCCACAACAACTTTTGTTTCCCATATTTTATTGTGTTGTATATTTTATGAAAAGTTATAACTACGTATATAGGTACGTATAAATACTTTTTATTGTTCTTTAATAATAAAGCTTGAAAAGCAGTACTACTTACTTAATAGTTAGTAAAGGCAATATACCCCGATTTTTATGGATGCGTTAGCATCTCGCCTAAAGCGTCGTAAGGCAAAATGCGTTTAAGTGATATGCACAATACGCATAGTAAAGAATCGAGCTTTATTTAATGGAAAACCTTCATAAAACTAGCGTAAAATGTAAATATTACTATAAAACTTAATGTGTTTGATCGATTTTGGCAATAGAATAAAAGACCGAGAGTGGTTTCAAAATGAGTCTGAAAATGCATTTATTTAAAAGTTTTTTGTGCAACATCCGCCGTAAATGTTCATTTATTTAGTAACGTGACGTAAATGTAATGAAACTCACTTTACACACCATCCCTAAGACATGAACATCCTGATAAATTAAACTTGGGTATTGAAAATCAATAGAGCAGTATTTAAACGCAGTTGCACATTTATTTACGCCTTAAATTCATGATTTAATTAAAGCCAATTGAGGAATGTAGGATCAAAAGGTGATGTGTCTAACTTTTGAAAAACCGCATAAAACTGTCATTCTTTTTGTTTTTGAAACCTCTGGCATTTTATTTAGGTTATAGTTCTCTGCATGAAAGAAAGTCTCCGACGAAAGGGGGAGGAATCATTCGTGCTCTCTTCTTTTCGTCAAGAGCGTTATAAGGCGTGCGTGCCTACAACGGGCCTCCCACTTGCACACACATTACAAACATATTTCCCGTAGCCACAGATCCGTGCGTCAAACTATACACCGGTACACAAAATAAAAAAAATCTCGAGTGCGGCAGACCAGGCTAGTCAATACTTACGTATGTTGGGTCGCTGAATCTGAATCCGAGGTCAGAATTTAGAAGTTAGCGGATCCAATATGGCGGATTAGATTCTTTAAAGTTACTCGGATTTGCTTAAAACTTGGTACTCGAAGGTTTTTGGGGACGCTGATTAGGAATCTGGTGCCAGTTTTCAAAAATTCAAAATGGCGAATCCAATATGGCGATTAGATTTTTTAAAGTTGCTCGGATTTTCTTGAAACTTGGTACTCGGGAGTTTTTGGGATCGCTGATTACGAAACCGGTGCCAGTTTTTCAAAATTAAAATTAGCGGATCCAATATGGCGGATTAAAATTTCCGAGAAACTTTAAAAAATCTAATCCGCCATATTGGATCCGCCATTTTTAACGATAATTTTTAAATTCTGACCTCGGATTCAGATTCAGCGACCCAAAATACGTAAGAATTGACTAGTCTGGTCTGCCGAACTCGAGATTTTTTTTGTGTGCCGGTGTTATCAATGATAACTTATTATTGATAAAAAAATTGCCAAAAAATATTAAATATTTTACGAAACATTTAACACTTCTTGATCCTTACCTTTGGACTTATTCCCTATTTTCAAACTTTCTTAAAAAGGGCTGTTTTTTAAAACAGAGCCTCGGTTATTTTATTTTTATATACAAGTGCCTTAACAAGTCTAATCAAACATATGCTTTATTAAATTATTACTATTTTGCGTGATTTTATTACGGCGGAGGTTAAGGAGGGAGTCAACGTCCGCCATTTTGAATTTTTAAGTTATTGACATTGGTCTACATCAACATAATCAAAAGAAGCCATTTGACACATTTTTAGAAAGATCGAAGAAAAAATATGGACCACCCTAATGGCGCGGAATTTTTATTGATTCGTTATTTTATTCGAAATCAGCGATATCAAAAATAGTCGTATGCAAAAATTCAGAATTTTGTCCCTGTTTTTTTTCCTGGCCCACTGTGGAATATTTCGATTTTCCGGTTGATTCTGGGAGATGTTCCTCATTGCCAATAATCGCTTATTTTCTAACGCATTGAGAAGCCTTCTAGCCCTACTCGAAAACCCAACTAAAAAAAAAAGATTTTTCGACCCAGCCTAGTGTACTAGTTTATTTAATAGTATATAATTATACATTTAAAATATAGAGGCTCTTATGTACAAGTGTATTAAATTGGGCTCAGATTTATATTAGATTCTTGGTGAATAGAAATTAATCGGGAATTTTCACTTCCATTGTTGGTTAATAACGTGTGACAGATCCTTCTTGCTTAATTTGTGAGTATAATTGCACTGTGTATAACAGTGATAAACATGATTTGTAATCAAGTTCAGCAATATCCTAGATATCTAATTATTAATATTATCCAGGAAGTATGTACAGTGGAATTCATAAATTATGAAACACAATTTAAATAGATTGTTCAAATATTTACATAATATGTACATTAAACTGGGACGAAAAGACAATCTTTTCGATTTCGCTAATGGTAATGCACGCAAAACTTGACAGTATTCTAATGGGTGGCCCAAAAAAACCTGACACTTTTTATAAATTTTTTGCCACTCCTACTCTCCTACTCTCAACCTCTTCGGAAAAAGCTTCATATTTTAAGTAAAAACAAATTATTGAAGAAAGACCATTTTACATTTTCAGGAAAATCTTTCTTACTAAAAAGTTGATAAAAGGTAAAGATCGGTCAAAAGGAAAAAAAGTTATAACGGTTTAAAAAGTGTTCTTTTTTTTGGACCTCCCTGTATTTAGGTGCAACCAGGTGAATAAAAATTTCAAAAGTGGGCAAAAAATAGGTATAACATGAACTATTTTGGATCCTACTCTCAAACCTTGTCCTCGGGTTTTAAAAACACCTAGATGCATTTTTTTTAATCAGTTAATATTCCGGACAGCAGCGGAAAAAAATAAGTAAAAGTACGGAAAATAGCACATTCGCATACTATTTTGTCCAGTGTTGTCCGAAATGTTGACCAATTAAAAAAAAAACCATTTATGTGTTTCTAAAACAGTACCGCATAATTTGCTATGCTATACCCATTTTTGAAATTTTTATTTAGATGCGATATATGGTCATTACAGAAATTTAATTTTTTGTTTCAATCCAGCTTAAGTTCAATATTGAACATATTATGTATACATTTTATGTGTGATGTCAATTTCATTAAAGTAAAAAAAAATAATTTCAAATATTCATAATTTTCTGTGATCATATTAAGTCTAAAATAAAGTGAATTCTAAAAAGTTTTGCATCTAACCATATTACTATAATAATTTAAACATTAGTATAGCATTAAATATATCTAATTAATACGTATACTAAAATTTAACCCCTCGTTTATTATTTTATGACATATTCCCAAAAGAGTGCCCTACCTTGTTAGCAGATAATAAAGAATTTTAATTAATTAGCTTGTTTATATATTATAATATGCTATTTTTCAATTAAAACACAGGTATATGTCCCATGTGATATTGTCACATTTAATTTTTTTTTCTTTAGCAGATGTTGAGATAGAATTCAAGGCAAAAGTCCTCAAGCAACCGAAAGTGTATCTATTTTGCTTTTCCATTTTGAAAATTTTCAAAATTTGGGGAAAGCCCCGTATTCGTGCAAATATTTTCAAAACATTTGTTGGCGTATTTTTGCGTTTTATGACGTTTTATGTCGATTTTCTATCCGGGAAATTTTGTAAGCACGATAACTTAAGAACGCTTTAAGCTAGAAACTTGAAATTTGACATTCAGGTATTTTACCAAAGTTTCTCGCTCGGGATTGTTTTTGGTAAACATTAGGTGCCGCACCCTAATGGGGGGGGGGGGGCAAATGGGGAAAAATACAATATTTTTTCAAAAAATTCGAAAATTGCTATATAGATGTTTTTAAGGTTGCTGAAATTGAAACAGACAAGAAAAAAATCTAATTCCACTCCCACGGGGGTGAGCGAGTAAATATTTTTAAATATTTTTAATATTTTCGTCAAAACTTGTATATAGAGGTTTTTTGGGACGACGAAACTGATCCGATTATAAAATTTTTCTAACTCCACCCCCTGAGTGGCGGGGGTAGTTTTTATTGAAAATTTCTATATTGGGGTTTTTGAGGTCGCCGAGTGTATCTGAAAAATTCTGGTGCTACCCCATTAACGGGGTTATAGTTTTCGTGAAAATTGGTATATTGGGATTTTGAGGTTGTTGAAAGTGTATCTAATAATAAAAAAAAATTGACCACCCCCTGAGGGGCGGGGGTAGTTTTCGTTAAAATTGATATATTGGGGTTTCTGAGGTTGCCAAAAGTGAATCTAATAATAAAAAAAATCTGACTCCACCCCCTGACGGGGGGGGGGGTAGTTTTCGTGAAAATTGGTATATTGACCTTGATTGACCTTGACCAGGAGTTTCTTACCAAAAATTCACATGTTTTTGCTACTGTACAAGTAAAGCAAAACCGTAATAAGAATAATATTTTTTAAGCCTCCAGTTAGGAGACACAGTTTTCTTTACTTGCATATTTCTTAATATGGTAAGCGTTACATAAATTTAAAGTTCTCGGATGGGATTTTCACATAATTTTGGGACACTTTTGAGTAACATAACAATATTGACCCCAGCCGAGAACTTTGTTGTTATCGTAAGCGTCACATAATTATGTGATTATAATTATAATTTTGGAACGCTTTTTTGTAACGGTTTCAACGTCACATATTTTGGGAAGTGGAAGTATTCATAGGCTTAGTTTACACCGTAGGTACCAAGCCCTTGGTCCGCGAACCAAATGATGTCATAATTGCAAATACGCATGCGTCGTTCCCTGTGATTGGTTAAAATTCAGATTTGGTACCCGGACCAAGTGCTTGGTACCCGGACCAAGTGCTTGGTGTAAACTAAGCCATACTTGTTGATTGGACTTTTACCAATAAACCAATGGACAAACATAAAATTTCATAAGTGAAGCATTAAGCTTATTAATATTTATGTTCAAAACATTTATTAGGGGTAAATGCAACGGTGCGATATTATAAATGCACGCTATATCCTCCCATAAATTATACTTAAACAATCGATTTAGAACTTTTTTCAGGAGGAGCTGTTTTCCAAACAGCATTTTTATTTTACTTTACGAATATACTTTTAAGTATATTAGCTACTTAAATCAACTTAAAATACTGTATTTCTTATTTTACAGCTTTAAACTAGTTCATTAAAATAAATATTAGCACACTGAAAAAGAACATCTGATTGGGGCGACCCAAAAAAAAGTAGTTCATATTTAATATATTGATCTGATCGAAAAAATTGGACTTTTTTAATAAAATTAAAACTCGCTTCGGCGGTACATATACTAATAAAATTAAAACTATTACCAGGGTGGGATTTACTGGTGTTGTCGTCCTAGGTAATAAAAAATATGCGACCTGTGGGCTCTGAGCTCAAGAGTCCTCAATTAAAAATGTTTTTACCTAGCCATTTAAAAAGTACTGGCTGAGAAATCTGGTCTTGAATAATACTTTATTTATCCCATTTGGTTAAGTAGTATTAACAGGTCGATTACACACTGACAATTTTATGGTACTTACCTTAATGAAATTACCTTAATGAACTTACCTTAAGGTACTTACCTTAAGATACTTACCTTAAGGTACTTACCTTAAGGTACTTACTTTAAGGTACTTACCTTTAGGTACTTACCTTAAGGTAATTGCCTTAGGTAATTGCCTTAGGTTACTTACCTTGAAGTACTTACCTTAAAGCAATTACCTTATGTTACTTACCTTAAAAGTAAGGTAATTACCTTAGGTTACTTACCTTAAAAGTACTTACCTTAAGGTTACTTACCTTAAAGTACTT
>CAUEHQ010000050.1:0-14012 GCA_958510825.1 Brachypterus glaber | reverse complement strand
ATAATTCTAATTTCCTAGAAATTTTATGCATCATAACTTAAGTATTTTAACTTATAAGGTTGAAAATTTACGAAATTAATTTTTTTAAGAATTTAACATTGATGGATTTACCATAACCTTGATACGTTTATTTATTATATTTTAATAATATTCTTTAGCAATATAGGTATTTCCTCTTAAAAATATATTACCAAGAATATGAAAATTATTTGCTACACAAGGTAAACGCTCGTTTCCTGTTGTATAAACATGTTTTAAAAGAAAATAATTCTCGTTACCATAAAAGAAACAGGTATTTACTGTGTAAATATTTAACATTTTTAGTAGTAAACCTTAAAAAAACTTATTAAATATTTTTGAAAATTGTCAAAATGGGAAAACAAAATATATTATTCAGGTTAAATTAAATTAAATAACAGTATATTAACCTCTATTTTGTTATAACCAAATTGAGTTTTAAATAAATGGGACCCATTTTCTTCCAACTTAAACAAACATTTAAAACTATTTTCCTTAAAAATGTGGGCTCATGACATTACCTAAGGAAATTGACATTCATTATTTATAAATTGTCTCACGTCGCCCCTAGCAACGTGAGTAATATTTTAATAACCCTTTTAGAAAAGGCAGTTATTTTACAAAATACTTACTTTTTAGGGACTGGGGTGTGTGGGTTTATCCCGGGATCCCATCAACGAACTAAAAACTCTTCTCTCTAGAAAAGGCATTTCATTTGTAAAAACTGAAAAAAACGTAGCCAACATATACATTTGTCTGTCTTACTCGCACAGCTTTGTTCTAACAGAGACAACAATACCAGTTACTGCTAATTGTTATTGTTCAGGCCTGAATATACCTACTATTTGTTTACAAACAAACCGAGATGTTGGCGATACTTTATATAAACGGTATGCGTATTCTAGAAAGAAGAGTTCTTAGTTCGTTGGATCCCATTTAATTGATATTACGAGTCAAACAGCTATAATTAAGAGTAACAATTTAATTATTTTAAAAGCCATTGTATAGCAATCTTAACCTCAGAATTAAAATTTCTCCAATTATCAAAACTTTTATATTCCCTTTCGTATTTTTCTTTTGATTTGGCTGGTATATGAATGAAAGTAGCCACATTTGTTTCTTCTAGAATGTACTCAGGGACGAAAACACTATTTTTATCTTCAAAGTTTATTCTTAATTTGAAAATAACGTCACGCGGTAAAATTATTTTTGATTTTAAACTGTCACACTTGCAATTGTGTTTTTTTTTTGTACCGTAGCCGCCTACTATTACAGCGGCCATAATGAAATAAAACATTATGTCTACATAAAAACGCATTATTAAAAATTGAATTTTCTTATGATTGGATAAAATTTTGTATGGCACACATGGGTAATTAGATAGTGTCCAGTCAAGAATATTGACCCACTCGGCCTATGGCCGTCATGTGTAAACCATTCTCTCTTGGACAATGTCTTACTTTACCCACTAGTACCTTAAATAACTATTATTATTGTCTCCACTCTTTTTCTTGGCAGAAACTGTCACATGAAGGCACTCTATATCGAATATTCAATTACAGTTAATATTATCAGGTGAAGGAAGTTTCTTTACCTGCAGAGGTCCACTGCATTATAACATACTATGTTTTTTTATTGATATAAACTATGGCCTGTTTCTTCAGCAAGATAGTAAATTAAAAATCGCACAATGAATATTTTCGAAACAGATTCGAATATTGGGTGTGCGAATATATTGCGTAGTTTATTTTATAAAACATAACTATATTCTATATACAAACATATACTATTCAAACCTGTTTTAAAAATATTTACTGTGCGATTTTTAATTTATTATCTTGCTTAAAAAAACAGACCACAATCTTCTAATAAACTTTCTTACCTTGTATAAGTTTTCTAAATTGTTGTAATCCATTTTCTACATTTTCCGGGGTTTCTCTTAATTCTGCTATTGCTCTTTCTTTCCAGTGACCTTCTAATTCTTCTAAATCTATTCTTAATATAAAATCACCCAGACGCACAAATGGCACACCTTGATCATCTGTTTCAATCTGGAAATCCATATCTGACATGCTAGAAGTTATTTTATCAAGTAAACCAAAATATTTTAGTTTGGTATATATATATATATATATATATATATATATATATATATATATATATATATAAATAATTTAAAATATAATCTTTGTTAATGATTCAAAAAGTGATAAGTCTTTTTTTAATATACGTGCTTTTGTTACAATTTTAAATTTATTATTTCCAAATTAATGTCATTGATATAAATTGGTTTCTATTGTTCATTTTATGACTTGGTCAAGGATATTGCAAATTATTGGCAAAAGCTTACAATACAATACAATAAAATTTGAATTCGTTGGACCTAACTAAAAATTTTGACGTTTAACTAATAATCATTAATAATATAGGTAAGAAAAATGACAACTTTAGCATAGGCGACGTCTTTCTAAGGAACCCCTTCAGCATCGCAGGTTAAAATTATAATTATAAGAAATCTGAAGGTCAGAGAACTGCCTAGGTACTTACTTCTGAATTTCAAAACAGAATTTAAATATGTAGCCCAATCATGGAAAAAATTTAGAAGTTAAAACTTTTGGAGCAGTTAAGTGTCCCCCGCGGAGTAGATAAAATGAACACATTCTTGCCCATAAATTTGATATGGGAACTGTCCGCCATCTTGAGTTCGGTTATCTCCCTAAATATGTATCTTACGATAAAAATGCATATTACCAATCTTGTTAAGAAGGAAATTTTCAACAATTTTTGATCGGATAATTTTATTTAATTTTTGTTTTCGATTTTTCAGCCAAATTATTCATCGGATGATAACTCGCAACTTTCCGCACCCACTGTAACCGAACCAAAATATTTATGAAAATTCATATATAAAAAATTTCAAGAGTTACAATTTTGCTCCGACAACTCAATTGTTATTAATATAATAAAAAAATTATCCAAACAGAAATGGTTGGAAATTTGCTCCTTAACAAAATTGGTTATATGCATTTTCATCGTAAGATGCACATTTAGCGAGATAACCGCACTCACCCCTTTAATCCAAGATGGCGGACAGTTCTCATAACTTTATTGGCAAGAATGGGATTTCTTTATCTACTACGAGGGGGACACTTAACTGCGTCAAAGTTCTAACTTGTAATTTTTTTTCTTTCTTATGTTAAATTTAATCTAAGTCATTGATTTGATAAATCTATTCAATTTTATTTTATTTATTCCACTAATTTAGCATTTTAACTGGTTGCCAATAATTGAAATGGGATTTTTACTAAACAGGCTAATTACACTAGGCAACAAATCGCAACTTTTTTTTTGTCCCGATCGGAAAGTAAATTTTTCTTACTAATTCGAGGGCGTAGAATCCGAATCTGACCTTAGAAAAATTCCAGCACCTAAAATTTTTGAGATATAAGTTCAGGTAATAATGACGTTTTTTTTCAAAATCTTTAAAAAAAAGAGTAGAATTTTGAAAACTTTAGTGTATATTAAAAAAAATACGAGGATTTCAAAAATCTATATGTCAAGAAGCTACTGTCAGAGTAAGTACGCGAAAAAAAAATTAAAAGGTTAAAATGAAAGTGCAGAGTTTACTTAATTGCTCATTTGTGGCAAAACTATCAAATTTTTTTAAAAACTTTATAGAACTTAATTTGTAGATTATAAAATTCTCTACAAAAATATTTATACAAATATTTTTTTATTTTGCTTAGTTTGTTCATAAAAAGTAAATAAATGAAAAAGATATAAAATTAAAGTACACAGTGTAAACTTTTTCCCGTGCCCAAAAAATATATTTTTCTTATCAATTTAAAGGCTCAGAATCCAAATTTGGACTTTGGACAGCACGTCTTATTTTTTAAATTTTAGTACATGCAATTATACCAATTTAAAAATAATTTATAAAACAAAATATTGTGTATTTTTTTTGTTTTTTTAATGGTTCTACATCATAAAAATGTTACTTTATTACATAAGAACCATAATACGTAACATTTTTTTAGTTCATTTTTGACACCCTAGTAATGATTTTTGACCTTTCTGAGCTTTTCCCCTTATGCACCCTTCTTCTTAACCTCCACCCCTACTTAGTTTTGTCACATTATCCATTTTTTTTTTAATATTTTTTTTTTCATAATATGACTATTTATTCTACCTATGAATTTAAAGTTTCTATGTTTTAAGTTGGGTATTTTTTAACTAATTTTGAGTCGCCGAATCCAAATTTGTCGTTGGAATATTTTTGTCTCCCATGATTTTAGAACAAAAGAGGGATAAAATAATGATTTTTTAACATTTTTATCTTATTTTTCTCAGAAAAATTAGGTAATAGAAATATTCTGAGGCCAGATTCGGTTTCAGCGACCCAAAATTAGTTAAAAAACATATGACTCCAATCGGGGCAAGAAACCGTGTTGCCTAGTGTTATTGGCACCTGTGCCAATAATAAGAATTTCGTTTAATTTTGTATACCAATTGTTGGCACCGTCAAAATTAAATAAAAATGTAAGGAAATAAAGTTTTTAAGGCTAATTAATAAGTAGAATGAATATACTTAAAAAAGTCCGTCAATAAAAGTCTTTTACTAACCTAAAGCACTTCCTTAGCACAAACCTTTAAAATTCACACTTACGTAGTTCACAGGAAACTAGTAAGACTCTACTGCCCAAGGGGGGGGGGGAATTTTGTTTTTTCGAATTTAAAGTATAATATTTAGCAATATTGCTATTTCATAAAAAAAATAGTTAGATTAAGGTATCAATGAAGATTTTTTTATATAAACGAAAATATCACTCCAGTGCCAATAATTAACGGAGTGCCAATGATTGGGGGTTTTACCCTACTTGGTTAAAATAATTGCCCTTGAGTAAAATTAAAAATTATGAAAGAATTACTTCCTTAAAATACGTAGTTTTATAATTTATTTATACTCTTTAGGGAGGTCCCTGTAGGTGTTTCACAACCTGAAATGTATCTTAAAAGCTTGAGACGATTCTATTTAACAGCACATATTTTTATATTTAAGATTTGCCATAACTTATTAATATAATAATAATAATAATAAGTTATTATATTTAGAATTTTTTTTTATTAAATTGTTTAGTTTTAATTTTAAAAATTGTAATGAAACCTTAATTTATGCCACTTTTTATCTAGATTTTCACATAATTTTTCACTTACTTTTCACGCACTTATTATAGATGGTGGGTATAATTAAACCACTGTATTAAAGGTAACTAAGGTTAATAAACTGAAATTAAGCAAACAAACTAATAACAGTTTTCTTATTTATATTATCAACTGAACTAAATTTTTGCACCGGTGTTAACACTAATTTGCACTTAAATGCGTTATTTAAATCGAGTTTATAAATAGAAGAACAGTTTACTTCTTGTAGATGTAACCTTCAGCAGTTCACAATGATCTCTAGCATGTCTTTGCGTTTATTTCACGTTGGTAAACTAGTGTTCATGAAAGATTTATTCAGAATTTCCCCTCTACTGTAATAATCTGTTTACCTATAGATCTATTGTATACAATGGTATACAGGATATTCCAAAAATTAAATTAACATTATGGTAATTTATTATGATACTGAAAAAATATACAATAGTATTAACGATTATAAAAAAAATATATTTACATACATACATATAAATCAGATACATTACTGTATCGCAAATCTAAATATCATCACAATATATTATAGTTTGACGCACGGATCTGTGGCTACGGGAAATATGTTTGGAATGTATGTGCAAGTGGGAGGCCCGTTGTAAGATTAGATCATATATACATAGATATGGCATTAATGTTGATTTGTTTTATGTAGAACATATACAAAGCCAATTGTAAACAAACCACTATAGCTGTGAGGTTGCGAGGAGGTGAAGTATAACATATTTGTTAACAAACCACTATAGCGGTGGGTGATGACCAGAAGCAGAAAGGTGAAATCTACCTGAAACAGCAATGAAAACATTTCGGTTTGACGTGGACCCAAGGCGCATCTAGGAGGGGATATATGATCTAATGTTGTA
This sequence comes from Brachypterus glaber, assembly GCA_958510825.1. Taxonomy (NCBI): domain Eukaryota; kingdom Metazoa; phylum Arthropoda; class Insecta; order Coleoptera; family Kateretidae; genus Brachypterus; species Brachypterus glaber. Next base: position 7,920 of record CAUEHQ010000050.1, on the reverse strand, counting down.
AGCACCCACGCCTTGATGGAAAGAAGAGTATGCTTTCTCCTCCTTCCGTTGGAGACTTTCTTTCATGCGGAGAACTATATTCTATATCTAAAAAAAGTCCCCTACTTTTGAACTTCGACTTATACCTATTAAAACTTATAAAAACCCGATTCCCATTTATTGACTAGTCTACACATTTTAATAATAGGGCTGTATTACCATATTTGGGCCGCATTATGCACAAAAGCCCAAACCCACATTGTGAGATGACAGTAAATTGTTGAACTTTTTCCCTAATAATTTTTAAACGTTTTGACTAACACATAAATTTAAACATTTATTGGACTTGTCCATGTATTAGAACATCTACAAATATGTAAACTTTAATTAAATTCCTGTATAAGATATTGGGTAAAATGTGGGTTGGTAGCTTTCTGCATAACGCCGCCCATTTAATCCTATATCATAAATTTTCTGTTAGCTCTATTACTCAAAGGTATATTTTTTACATTTTTTTTACATTTAGAAGAAATAATATTTTGTCTGTTGTAGCTGTGTATCTCTTTGAGATGCTTATATTTATTTTTAAAAATAAACATATTTTTTCTCATATGCGTGGAAGCAGTTTAAGAAATGTTAATTATAACTTTTTTCAGAAGGGATGCGTGTATATCGGCCTTCAACAAGTTACCCGAAAGTATAAAAAATATCAAGAATTTTATTAATTATAAAAATCTAGTGTTTGCATTGCTACTGCAGTTAGAAGAATTTTATTCTAGTTAATGTTTTTGTATAAGTTATATATTTTAAATATTTTAAGTGTTTGTACACAGTTTATTTTTATATATAATCATACATCACACCACAAAGACCCAAGCCGATATCTTAATAAAAAGGACATTGGGTAGAACACTGTCAAATGCCTTGAAAACATCTGTATAAATTGTGTCGATTTGATATCCATTTTCCACAGCATCTGACATGTAACTAGTAAAATATAGCAATCTGTTATTGGTAGATTTGTCTTTACTAAACCATGTTTGTTGTTCCGTCAAACTAAGACTTAATAGTAAAGAATTTAGGATCTTCTGCAAATATTAAATATTCACAGAGGTTTACTCATATAATGTAATTAAAAATGAAAGTAGAGGAGTGACCTGTTGAACACCGGAGGTTACCCAAATAGGATCAGGCAATGCAATGTATAATCTCATGACTTGCTGCCTGTTTGTAACAGAGTCCACAAACCAATCATACATCACATCACAAAGACGCCAACCTGACATCTTGTTAAAAAGAGATTTGCTAGAACACTGTCAAATTCCTTGAAAAAATCTGTATAAATTGTATCGATTTGATACCCATTCTCCAAAGCATCTGACATGTAGTAACAATTTTCTGTATTATTAGTACATATTATTAGTTAGTATTAGTATTATATTAGCTAATATTATTAGTATTATTAGTTTGAACTTACCTGGTTTGTTATTGGTAGAATTTTATTTACGCTAACCATGTTGGTCGTTTGAAAGAACGTTCTAAAAATGAAAACTAATATATTTGTTATTTTTTTAATTATCTTTGTTTCTGTAGGTTTTAAAATCACTACGTTCTCCATTTTTAAAGATTGGTGTTGTATATGATTTCTTCCAGCTATCTGGAAATTTAGCTTCCTTAAGAGACTGGTTAACCCCTTCCAGTCCAGCCAATTTTCCAAGGTACAGGTCCCCACACCAGATTAAAATGTATAGGAAAATCACGTAAAAAAATATCCAACTGTGAATATTGTGGTATATTTTGCTATACCTACAAACTTTATTTGGAAAAAAATTTTCTTCTAGAAAAAACTTGCGAGAAATTTCTTGCAAAAAAAATAACTTACCAATACTTTTAGTTTGTTTCATATTTCATGGCGGTTCGCTATTGGTAGATGGTATTCTATTCACACCCCTTTTGCTATTAATATACCAGAATTTAATTGAATTCCTTTAAAAATACACCTCTAAATTCTTAATCTGACATGTAGTAACAATTTTCTGTATTATTAGTACTTATTATTAGTTAGTATTAGTATTATATTAACTAATATTATTAGTATTATTAGTTTGAACTTACCTGGTTTGTTATTGGTAAAATTTTATTTATGTTAACCATGTTAGTTGTTTGAAAGAACGTTCTAAAAATAAAAACTAAAATATTTGCTAATGTTTTTAATATCTTTGGTTCTGTAGGTTTTAAAATCACTACGTTCTTCATTTTTAAAGATTGGTGTTGTATATGATTTCTTCCAGCTACCTGGAAATTTACCTTCCTTAAGAGACTGGTTAACCCCTTCCGCTCAAGCCGGTTTTTCAAGGTACAGGTCCCCACACCAGATTAAAATGTATAGGAAAATCACGTAAAAAAATATCCAACTGTGAATATTGTGTTATATTTTGCTATACCTACAAATATCCAGGCGTGGAAACGATGGAGCGGAAGGGGTTAAAGAATAGCAAAAGAGATTCTGTTAAAATGCATCTGCACTCTAACTAATGACTAGATGGAATACCATCATGACCACAATCTGATTTAAGTTAAAAAGATGATAAAATATTGAATATTTTATTTTCAGCATGTACACATTTTGAAAAATTTATGTTTGTATAAATATTAACTTTATTTGGAACCATTTTTTCTTCTAGAATAAACTTGCGAGAAATTTCTTGCAAAAAAATTAAGTTACCAATACTTTTAGTTTGTTTCATATTTCATGGCGGTTCGCTATTGGTAGATGGTATTCACCTCTAAATTCTTAATCTGACATGTAGTAACAATTTTCTGTATTATTAGTACGTATTATTAGTTAGTATTAGTATTATATTAGCTAATATTATTAGTATTATTAGTTTGAACTTACCTGGTTTGTTATTGGTAAAATTTTATTTATGCTAAACATGCTGGTTGTTTGTAAGAACGTTCTAAAAATGAAAACTAAAATATTTGCTAATTTTTTTAATATCTTTGGTTCTGTAGGTTTTAAAATCACTACGTTCTCCATTTTTAAAGATTGGTGTTGTATATGATTTCTTCCAGCTACCTGGAAATTTACCTTCCTTAAGAGACTGGTTAACCCCTTCCGCTCAAGCCGGTTTTTCAAGGTACAGGTCCCCACACCAGATTAAAATGTATAGGAAAATCACGTAAAAAAATATCCAACTGTGAATATTGTGTTATATTTTGCTATACCTACAAATATCCAGGCGTGGAAACGATGGAGCGGAAGGGGTTAAAGAATAGCAAAAGAGATTCTGTTAAAATGCATCTGCACTCTAACTAATGACTAGATGGAATACCATCATGACCACAATCTGATTTAAGTTAAAAAGATGATAAAATATTGAATATTTTATTTTCAGCATGTACACATTTTGAAAAATTTATGTTTGTATAAATATTAACTTTATTTGGAACCATTTTTTCTTCTAGAATAAACTTGCGAGAAATTTCTTGCAAAAAAATTAAGTTACCAATACTTTTAGTTTGTTTCATATTTCATGGCGGTTCGCTATTGGTAGATGGTATTCACCTCTAAATTCTTAATCTGACATGTAGTAACAATTTTCTGTATTATTAGTACGTATTATTAGTTAGTATTAGTATTATATTAGCTAATATTATTAGTATTATTAGTTTGAACTTACCTGGTTTGTTATTGGTAAAATTTTATTTATGCTAAACATGCTGGTTGTTTGTAAGAACGTTCTAAAAATGAAAACTAAAATATTTGCTAATTTTTTTAATATCTTTGGTTCTGTAGGTTTTAAAATCACTACGTTCTCCATTTTTAAAGATTGGTGTTGTATATGATTTCTTCCAGCTATCTGGAAATTTACCTTCCTTAAGAGACTGGTTAACCCCTTCCGCTCAAGCCGGTTTTTCAAGGTACAGGTCCCCACACCAGATTAAAATGTATAGGAAAATCACGTAAAAAAATATCCAACTGTGAATATTGTGGTATATTTTGCTATACCTACAAATATCCAGGCGTGGAAACGATGGAGCGGAAGGGGTTAAAGAATAGCAATAGAGATTCTGTTAAAGTGCATCTGAACTCTAACTAATGACTAAACGGAATACCAGCATGACCACAATCCGATTTAAGTTTAAAATATGATAAAACATTGAATATTTTATTTTCAGTATATACACATTTTGAAAAATTTATGTTTGTATAAATATTAACTTTATTTGAAACCATTTTTTCTTCTAGAATAAACTTGCGAGAAATTTCTTGCAAAAAAATTAAGTTACCAATACTTTTAGTTTGTTTCATATTTCATGGCGGTTCGCTATTGGTAGATGGTATTCTATTCAAACCCCTTTTGCTATTAATACACCAGAATTTATTTGAATTCCTTTAAAAATACACCTCTAAATCCTTAATTGAAAAACTTAATCTTAATCTCTACTCATCAAATCCTGTCATTTCTTTCTGATCTTATTTCTTTAAAGCTTTTATGAGCAATGTTATATTTATTATTTTTTTTTTAATTCTGACCTATACCAACATGGAAAACTAGATTTTTTAATAAGTTTTTATGGAATATGTTTATCTTTTAAAAATGTAAAATTTCATAAAAAATGTCTATATTAGTTGAAACATTATTATTTTCAAAATTACAATGCAAATCTATAAAACTAATTAATTATTAAAAAATATAAAATCAAAGCAATTAAAATCTAATTTATAATATTTAAAATTAATTTGGTTGGGTTTTTCTTCTAATTTAGTTTTAACGGAAAGTGGGGGATGATTAAAGTCACATTGAAAAAGTTCATCGACACAAAGTTGGGTATTTGACTCCTAAAGTTGGTTCTACATATTTTAAACTTTTTTTTTGTACTCTATTGAAATGCAATGTTAGAAATGATACACAGACCATTTTTATCTGATTATTTTCTAAGAATCATAATTTTCTATGTCCATTTTAGTGTTTTTACAAGATTTTTGAAAAAAAGCAGGTTACCATATTATTTTTTTAGTAAGATTTTTTTTTATTATCAGATTCAGTTTTAGCGACCTCGAAAACCCCTATATACTAATTTTCACAAAAATCTTGTAAAACTTTAAAAATTATTGCCCCCAACCCATTGGGGGTGCAGTAAAACTTTTTTCATTATCTATTTCTGTATTACTGACTTTAAAAACTCTAGTTTTTCAAAAATTTGCAAATATTTTAAAATTTCACGAAAATATTGTAAGGGTTTTAAAATGAATGCCCCGAGGTTGAGTTGGAATTTTTTTATGTCAGATTTCCGGCCCCTACGGGGATTGAGTTAATTTTATTTATTAGGTTTTAACGACCTCAAAACTCCTATATACCAATTTTGACTAAAATATTGTAATTATATGTATTTTTTTCCATTTGGCACACTTTGCACCAACCCATTTTTTAACAAAAACAATCCGAAAACTTTTGGTATCAAAACGGTATAGAAAATTTGAAGCCTGTAGCTTTATGCCTTCTTCAGTTATCGTTCTTACAAGATTTCCCTAAAATTTTTTTTTTTGCGCTGATACAAGGCTTTTCCAATTTTTTAAATGGAATCGCAAAAAGTAGCAAAAATTTATTTTTTATTATAAAAGTAAAAACCTTAAAAACATATAAAAGTTTAATCTCAGGCTGTCTTTTTGAATCCTTGTTAATTAAAAAAACCTACAAAAACTTTTTAATTTAGCAAAATACTACCTATGTTTACCCAGTCCACTAAAAAAATATACTACGATCTAAAGGAAGTAGTAATTTTATAACTTAAACTGTCGTTTGTAGCCCATACTCATACCATAGACCTATGGATTTGATACATTTTTTTTTTTTTTTTTTTTTTTTTTTCAAGTCAATACTTTCCTTAATAATTTCTTTTGTAAGCCAATTTTTATTTTCTGATACGTTTTTATTTTTTACTTTTTTTACAGGACAGCATTTATTAAAATTAAAAGTTAATTTGTTTAAAAAATATTCAAAACATTGTTTATATTTAGATTGTGTAGGACAGTCCAATCTATGTTGGAAACATCAGCTTTAAAATCATTCAAAGTTTTTGAATTCATCAAACGTTTGTGCAATTCTATCTCTCTTTTCGGATCAGTCTCACCCTTATTCATGATTTTCACAAGCAAAGAATGACCAAAATGATCTGCTATATTCGGGTCAATTAATTTACATACAGATTTACAAAGTGTCATGGACCATGTCATGTAATCTATGCATGACCTACTTGTATGACCATTTATATCAGTGAAAATGCGAGTAAATTCCTTAGAAGATACATTTAATTGAAAAGAGTCAAATAGATCAATCAAGAGTTTAGTATCATTACAGTTTTCATTGTAATCTATATTAAAATCTCCACACAATATAACATTATTACTTTTTGACATCGCATAATTAAGAGCCAGTGCAAGTTGAGTAAAGAACAAGTTAATCTCTCCTTTAGGAGGTCTATAAACATTTATTATGCATAATTTGTCTGGTTGTGTACATAAAACTCCACAGATTTCTATGTGACACTCTACAGAAAATTTTTTAATAAAGTTTATTTCAACAACATTTTTATTTAAAGCAGAATCTTTAACTAATATTAAAGATCCTCCTCTTATATGAAATTTCCTAGAAAAATTAGAAATCAAAGTATAATTTGGTACACATAAATTTAAAATATCATTATCACTTAACCAATGCTCTGTAATACATAAAAAGTCTACATCATTTTGAATCAAAAATAAATCCAATAAATCTAAATTATTTATAACTCCCTGGACATTTACATGAAAAAGATTAAAATTTATTAGGTGCGAATTGACACCGTTGTCTGTATTTTGTAAAAATTTGCCCTTTTGGGTAGAGTACTTTTTGAAACTAATCGGTTTTTATTTACATTATTTACAGTTTTAAAAGCAATATTTAAAACTTCTGACAAACTGCTGCAAATTTTATCTACAATTTTAGTTTTAGTAAGCTTTGTACACTTACCATTAATTTCTGCAAACATTATTCTGCCATTGTTACCTTTAGTTTCATTTAATTTAAATAAGACATCCTCCAAAGCATTATTAAATTTTAGTACATTATCCTTGAAGCATTGGATCATAGGCAGTGAAAACATCAAAACATTTGTATTTTTGCAAAACTTTAGCTTATGTATTAGGTTTTTAAACAGGGGATATTTGTTATGTTTAATGTCGTTTTGACCGCCTATAATAACTACAAAATCATTTAGGGTAAAGTCCTTAACTAAATATTCTAGATTTTCCAATAGGTCCGATAGCTGAGCTCCTGGTTTTAATAAGGATTGTACGGAAAAGTTGTCACCAATTAAACTTTGTCGCAACAGATTGTTAACATTATAGGCACATTCATCTCCAATAATTAAAATTTTTTTCTTACTTAAAAAAGAGTTTTCACTGTTGACTGGTTGAGGCGCATGTTGAATTTGTTTCTTTGTAAAAGAATCATTAATAAAATTTGATAAATTATTTAGAACCGTTGTGGCTTCCTCTTGCTCTTTAGCAAATTCGTCAATTTTTTCTATCAGATTTTGGTTTAATTCGCATAATCTCGTGATATCTGAAATATTATTGAGTAACTCTGCCTTAAGGGCAGGGCATTTTTCGCACGCAACTTATTAATTTTTTCAGAAATTGTAAGGCTGTTTTTGCCCACTGCACCAGGCTCGAAAGAACTAACAGATCTTGTTAATTTATTATTCTTATCTAAAATCTTATGTAAAGTTGCAATCTGTTTATTTAGCTCTTCAATCTGTAACATAAGCTCATCTTCTCTTGCAGATGCCTCTTGAATTAAAACCTCGTAATTGTTTTCCAATTTTTTAATATGTTTAGATTTTAATGCACCATCATCTTCTAAATCAATTATAGTCTTTTCCAATTTCCAATAT
>CAUEHQ010000049.1:0-21075 GCA_958510825.1 Brachypterus glaber | reverse complement strand
AAGCTGTTCTATGCATGTAAAATACTGTATTTGCATTATTTTGACTTAAAACGTCTTAAATTCTTGTTATTTTAGACTTTAGGATTTTCTGTTGCGTATACACTAATTTAAAGAGCCAGGTTTATTTAAAAAAGCTTTTATTTGGAACATATCTAGTTACAATAGCAGCTAAATTATTATGTGTACAGTGAAGGTCCTACATCGATACATATTTTTTGTAATAAATATATTTTTTTATTCTATTTAGCCAGAAAAAAAAATAGGTCTAAAGGTTCAGAAAACTATAAAAGGTGTTTGCAGGTATTTATCTATAAATGCATAAAATGTACCCTAACCTGCAATTTTTCCACTTGTTTTGAATTGCTACCGTTTGTTTTTATTGATACTTATTATGTAGGTATCGCCAACCGCGGTGAAACCGATCAGCAGGGGTAAAACCAATCATCACGTAAATTTTGTCTAATGTTTTTAGTACTGGTAATATACAGCAGTCAGCGCTCGGAAAAAGCCGACAAGTTACTGCAGGAAATATCAGGCTTTACGAGAAAAGGCATGATAAGGTTTATTTTGTCGGTCCGTCGAGATACTTAGGTTGTTTTAAAGATGTAAAAAAAGCAGGGGTAAAACCAATCATCACGTATATTTTGTCTAATGTTTTTAGTACTGGTAATATACAGCAGTCAGAGCGCGGCAAAAGCCGACAAGTTACTGCAGGAAATATCAGGCTTTACGAGAACGGGCATGATAAGGTTTATTTTGTCGGTCCGTCGAGATACGTAAGTTGTTTTAGGTGTGTAAAAAAGTAGTTTTTGGACACGAGCTGAGAAAACGTTGTACATATTTGTCTCGCACACAAATTTTAACTATATAGATTTATTAATTTTTTTTACTGGTGTATATTTTTTTATTTTTTTTTTGTATACAAAAATATACGTTGGGATATTATTATTATTATTAAAAAAAAAAGTCCAAAATGATCAAAATTTGCATTACGTAATTCTTGAATCAAGTTAAATGATTTGCTATTTAAAGTTAAATATTAGTTACATTGGCCAATAGTTTAAAACTTGAATCAAGTAAAAGTGCTTGGTTTTAATAATAAAATTTATTGTATTGAGAGAAGAAACCTAAATAAAAAATATCAAGTAAATATTTATACTGAGTATCTTGAATACCAAATATAATGAAATCTATTACTAATACTAATTTATTGGAACTAAACTTGAAACAAATTATTGAAATTTTTTAATTTAATTAAATATGTTTATTTACGAATTTATATAATTGCAATATCACAAATACTGCATATTAATTTTTTTCTCTGAGTGTATATGATTCTTTGAAGTTTAAGTAGTACGTATTAAATAAATTTTCTAACCCGATTATGTTAAAGTCTTCCTTTGAACTTAAAGTTTAAAATCTCATTATTAGAACCGTATGGAAAGTCGTATTGCTTATAATGCTTAAAGATTAGAGAAAATCGATTGTTGGGAAAACTATTTTCTTGTTGTAATATGTAAATGAACGTTTCCTTGGACCCTATAGGGCTTAAGAACAACGTAATACTGGATCTTATCACTTTTGAACTAGTTAGTTGGGAAACTTTACTTGCATACAGAATTTTAGAGTGGTCCAAACATTAACAAGGTGTCGACATAATATGGGGCGTACCACATAGATTCATTTTCAAGTGTGTAAAAAAGATGAAAATTTTGAGAAAATTGAATTTAAAGTTTTATTTTTCATCATGTGACCCAAAGATCGGTATGCATATTTACTTTAAAATGAAAAAGTTTTTTGCATTCCTGAAAAACTGCGGTTTTCATCATAAAAAATTAATAGCAAGTGGCGGTAGCAACTGATATTGGTTTAGTGACTAGTATTCTTTTTACTTATTTTCAACAATAGTATCCTTAACTAGGGAAAGTTGAGTTATTGACAATTTTGTTTTGCTATATCAAAAGCATTTTGCTTGAAAATTGGTCGAGCACATTCATGCATGCATTAAATTCATAAGAAGTACTTTTTTTGAAATGACAGGACAAAATTAACTGAAAACTTCAGTTGCATGATTGAACAAAGGTTATTTTAAAGACTATTTCATAAAAATGTTAACAAAGTAAACTGCACTAGTGAAAATTGGCAGTTTAATTTGTAAGTACCTGTTTTTCACGTTTTAAAAAATAGAATATTTTTATTTGGAGTAACATGTTATCAGCTTGTCTGTAAATATCTGACCTTTTGTATTATGTTTGTCTCAAGAACAATTGTTATTTGTTTGTATCAGCATGTTTTATTAGGAAGAACATAAAAACTAGAAGCATATTTCAACGTTTTATTTTAATTAAAACCCTGTGTTGCATAAAAAATGTTATGAAGTCTGTGTTGTCCTTAATTAAAGCTCCTCTGACCTTTAAAACTGAAGTTGTTGACAAGAAGGTTACTGGAGTTTCACATAAGGTGTATGAAGCGTTTCATCAAAGTTGTTACAAACAAAAAGAGCCATTTCTACTATTTTAAATTACTAGTTCATCCAGCTCGCTGCCACGTTAAAGTTTACAGAAAGTAGGTAATTTAGAAGTCCTAAACTATAACCACTCTAAGGAGCAATCCTTTTAAGTTTAAAGAATATTCCCCACAAGCAGACACGTTGGAATATTGCTTCACTTTTCATTGTATAAAGTTACCTAATACAAAGAGTGACAGCAAAGTTAGCCTCTTTTTCAAACACCTGTAACTTCGGTTGGAAATAAAATGTAACATGTAAGTGCTCACAATTTGGTAATGAACTTGTGCAAAAAGCAAGATTTATTGTTCTAGAAGCTAAACATCCCCTTAAACAAAGGGTTAACTACCCCCTTTATTTTTGCTTAACGCACGTGCGAGGATAAGCTTAATTGTTTATTATTTTAGTAGTTAATATTGTTACTTATGTAAATAATATTCATTGATTATTTTCAAGTGATTGTAAAGTCGTAGAAAAACTACTCCCTTTAAAGGGGTTAAAAAATTAAAAAATCAAAAAATATTTTTATCAATTTAAAAAACACATTTTTCTGTAATATGAAACATAAAAAACATGTAATTGAATTTTTTATTTGTTAACCCCTTTAAAGGGGTTGTTTACACCCCTTCTATAGATGTAGTTTTGTCTACGACTTTACAATCACTTGAAAATAAGCAATAAATGTTATTTACGTAAGTAACAATATTAACTACTAAAATAATAAACAATTATTCTTTTCATCGCACGTGCGTTAGCTAACCCTTTGTTTAAGGGGATGTTTAGATTCTAAAACAATAAATCTTGCTTTTTGTACAAGTTCATGACCAGGCAAAAAAATTGAGCACTAATACTTTACATTTTATCAATTCCAATAGAAGTTACAGGTGTTTGAAAAATAGGCGAAAAAACCTCTTTTTTGCGGTAACTCTTTAGAAAGCTGAAATGGATATCCACCCTTTTAAGACTTATACAAATATATTAAAAAAAAAACTGACTAATTATACGTCCGACGTAACATAACCTAACTTTTTGGTGTTTTTGGCCAACAAGAAAACAGGACTTACACTTAGTTCGTATCCCTCGGACGTATAAATAGTATAAATTTAAAAAAATGTTTTTTAGGAAATTAAAAATGCGTTTTACGTTTCAAGAATTTTTGTCCTACCCGAGTAAACGCCAAAAATATTATAATATGCAAAAAAAAATCCGTTTGACCACACCAATCACAACTTGCGATTTCGACGTTAACAGTCAAATATTTCCAACAAGTACATACTTTAACAGCATATTAATCATTCTGGACCCAAATTGAGGGTTTACAGTTTTGGGGGGCCCGAAAGTCAGAAATGGAATCCCGATAGTCTTAGTAATTGGTAAAAAAATTGAAAATATATTTGTCGGCGTTTATTTTAAAAAAAGCTGATTTTCGCAAAAACAAAACATTCTGTAGGTTGAAATGTCCGGAAAATTTAAAATCAAGATAACTTCAGTCTACTAAAGAGTGATTGTCAGATAAAATGTTCAAATTATACGAGACAACTATTTTACGAAGGACGTAGGGTGTTGTGTGACGTCGAAAGGTCCCATTCGGTGATATGGGATTGCCTCCGTAACATCGCCTTTATGATATTAATTAAGTGGACTGCGAATAGGTATTAATGATTGAAAAGAATATTAAAGACAAAACGACAGTTCCAATAATATATATGGTAATCTTACCTTAATTACAGCATTCAGCACGACAGGTCATGACCGCCATTTCTTCACAGGAGACACCACATAATTGGAAACTGATGTACGCGAATTAAAGTTTGTTTGACCAGTGTAGGTATACACTACTAATTATTTAAATACATATGTGTATATGGAACTTATTTCTATAGTTTGCAGCCGTAAAATATGGTAAATTCTAACGAATGCCCGCGGCTTGGTATATTCGTCAGCTGATTTGAGTATATTTTTATTGACACGCATCGAGCGTTCTCGAGAGTCAAATAGCTACTGCCGCCCGGAAGGCAACCTCCAAACGAACTCATGCGCAGAAAAGCTAGGAGGTTTTCAGCGCGTTACTTACAAAAATACAATTAATTTAAAACAAAATATTATTTTTGAATTATAACTAAGTAAAGAAATTAAATGAAATTATGTATAATAAAACCCAAATTAAAAATAAATACAAACACAGAAATGTGGTTGTAACATTACCGCCCACCAAAACACACAAAATTAGAGTGTTTTAACAACACATAGGTAATATACATAATTTTACTAAGGGCCTCTTTAGGACACCTTGAGCTGTACGGACATTTACTACTCGGATCACACCATCAGCACCTGGAAATAACTCTATTACACGACCTATCGACCAACGAAGAGGGGGCTGTAAATCGTTCTTTATCAGCACCATAGAACCAAGTTCTATCGGTTTAGAGGGTTCATTCCATTTAACTCTTTGCTGTAAAGTACATAAATATTCGGAATGATACCTGGCCCAGGAGTCCTGATGCATACGTTGAATGAGCTGCCACCTATTTAGACGATTAAGAGGCAAGTCTTGTAGATCAGGCTCTGGCGGGGCAGAGAGTGAGTTCAGGGTAAGAAAATGTCCGGGAGTTAAGACCGATAAATCATTTGGGTCAGAGCTAACTGGACAAAGAGGTCTCGAGTTCAATAAGGCTTCTATTTGAACTAAGAAGGTTGAGAATTCCTCATATGTCAGTCGTTGTAAACCAACTACTCTATAAAAATGAGTTTTTACCGACTTAACACCAGATTCAAACAGACCACCAAAATGTGGGGCTGAAGGGGGATTAAATGACTACTTTATCGATTCAGTTTCAGTGGCATGCTGCATCAACTCATCTAATTGGCGCGCGGCACCAACAAAATTTGTACCTTGATCAGAGAAAATGTGATTACAGCGTCCACGTCTAGAAATGAAACGACGAAGATCAGCCAAAAAGGACTCAGAAGAAAGTGAGGACACCAACTCTAAGTGTATAGCTTTTGTGGTCGAGCACACGAACACACAAATCCAAGCTTTGTAAGTTTTTGCACCACGTACTCGTCCCATGCTTATATTGAATGGACCACAATAGTCCACGCCACAGCTTTGGAAAGCTTTCAACTGACTTATCCTAAAGCTCGGTAGGTCACCCATCCTAGGTTGGATAGTGTTTGGCTTAACCCTAAAGCACTTGTGACACTTTGAAACAACAGATTTTATGGCCCGCTTGGCGGATAATATCCAAAACTGTTGATTCAATAAAAACTGTAAGGTTTGAATCCCAGGATGCATATGCCTAACATGCATATCCTCGATAATGAGGTAAGTCAATCGATGAGTACGAGGTAATAATGCGGGATGTTTACTTTCAAACGGCAGATGTGCATTTTTTAGCCTACCGCCTACTCGTAAAACTCCTTGTGGGTCTATGAAAGGATTTAATTTACGTAAAGTTTTATTAACCGGCTTTTGTTGCTCGATACGTACAATATCTTCCTTAAAATATTGGTGTTGAACAATTTTAACCAAAGTCATTAAGGACACTTGTAAATCATTTGCAACTAAAGCAGTAGTAACCTTTTGATTAGGATTACGTAAATTGAAACCAAAACGAAAAATATATGAGACAACACGTATTAGACGTGATAATCTAGAATATTTGTTTAATAGGGTATCAATAAATTAATCAGTCTCTATTAAAACTAGGGATATAATCTTGGCCTCATCTGGAGACGTAACGGGTGTAAAACTATCCGTATCAAGATCCAGGGAGGTAGACAAGAATTCTGGTCCCGCCCACCATTGGGTACACTGCATAAGCTCGCTGGGAAAAAGCCCACGTGAACCATGGTCAGCCACGTTGTCCGCAGACTTAACATGATACCAACAATCTGGTGGTACCAAATCTTGGATGTGGCTAACGCGATTTGCGACGAATGTTTTCCAACGATGGGGCGGAGCCTTAATCCATGATAAGGCTACCATGGAATCTGACCAAGCATATGTTTTATGAAAAGTAATGCTGTTTTTATAAGTGTTGCGAACAAACTTTATTAAATTACTTAATAAAACAGCAGCGCACAATTCCAAGCGGGGTATTGATAATTTCTTTAAAGTAGCAACTTTTGACTTTGCACAGATTAAGGAAACTTCAAACTTTCCATCTGGCAGAGGTTTTCGAAAGAAAATTATAGCACAATAGCCCTTCTCAGAACTGTCACAAAAGCCATGCAATTCTAAACCACTGGCGTTTTTTATATCAAGAAAACGGGAAATTTTTAAATCTGCTAACATGTGCAATTCAGATTTAAATTGTAACCACTTTGTTACCACTTCATTGGGAAGTGGCTGGTCCCAATCACAACCTAGTGACAATAAATGCTCTATTAAATGCTTGGCTACAAAGGTTATTGGACTGAGATATCCAAGTGGATCCCAAATACGCGCAATATCCGATAGGATAGAACGCTTAGTTGGTGTAGACTCTAAAGCCTTCACCCGAAAAGAGAAAAAATCTGTATGTGGAGTCCATTGAAGTCCCAAAATTTTAAGATATGAATCTTCTTCAGAATCAAATGATATATGCTGTCGATGATCGACAGGGATATCTTTCAATAAATTTGGAGAATTGCTCGCCCACTTCCTCAATTCAAACTTTCCTTTTTGTAAAAGTTCAGTTAGCTGAAGACAAAGCACCTGTGCTAGCTCTAGGTTGTCAGCCCCTGAGATAATGTCATCAACAAAGGTATCTTCTTCTAGAGCTTTTGATGCCATAGGAAAATCTTTACCCTCATCTGTTACTAACTGTTTAATAGTGCGTAATGCTAGAAAGGGAGAGGAAGTATTACCAAAAGCTACCGTTGTAAGTCGGTATTCTTTTACTGGTTGTTGGGGATGAAATCTCCAAAGCAATCGTTGATAATTTCGGTGCTTCGGATCCATAAGAATTTGCCTAAACATTTGTTTTATGTCTGCCATTATAACAATAGTATGAAGGCGAAATCTTAATAAAAGGGAAATTATATCAGTTTGTAATTTAGGTCCTGGACATAATAAATCATTAAGGGAGTAGCCCTCTGATGTTTTAGCACTGCAATCAAAAACTATGCGTACCTGGGTAGTACTACTATCCGGCCTTAGTACCGCAAAGTGCGGAACCGTATAATGCGGTGCAGTGGCCTCACATGGAGGTGCTTCTTCCATGTGCCCAGAATCTAAATATTCCTGAATAATTTTAGAATATGATATTTTTACGGATTCATCTTGCAAGCATCGTTTTTCTAAAGAGAAAAAACGCTTAAGTGCGTTTGTGCGAGAATCACCCATAAACGTAGGTTCCATTTTTTTGAATGGTAGGGCAACCATGTAACGTCCATCGTTTGTTCGTGTACATGATTCAGTATATTGTTGTTCACACCATTTTTCCTCAGGAGTTAATTTTTCCTGTTGAGGTACCTGCTCTAATTCCCAAAAGGACTTTAGATCAAAGGTTTCCATGGATGTGACAAGTGCAAAATTTGTCGGGGAGGGATAGGATATTTTCCCCATTAGTATATATCCGAAAACTGTCTCAATGGCTACCGGTTGACTCAGATTCCCTGCTACTTTATTGCTGAGCAAAATCTGAGCAAACACCTCCGCCCCCAGTAAAAGCTCCACGGCTTTTACTTTATTAAATTCGGGATCTGCTAAATTTAGCTGGCGTATGTGATGCCATTGGGTAGTATCGAGTGCGCATGCCGGCAACCGTTCAGGAAGATTCGGCAGCACAACTGCATCAATATTAAGAATAGGATTCTTAGCTTGAGTGGGCTTTATTACGCATTGAGTAATGCCCTTGGATGTTACCGGAGAATTAGGATTAATGCCCGTTATGGTCTTATGAAAAGACGAACGGTGTAATCCTAGCCGATTCAAACATCTTTCTGTTATAAATGAACAAGTAGAGCCATTATCAATTAAAGCACGTATTAATTGATAGTGCCCACGACCATCCTTTACGTGTACCATAGCAGTAGCCAATAAAATTGGCGCTGGTACTGTCGTTATGGATGTAAAAACGTTAGGATCATTAGACTCGACGCTAGAGTCATTATTTCCTACGTAGTTTTGTCCCGATGTACCGGCCGTTTGGACCGATAAGGGAGGGGTTACGTTATTTTCACCAGAATGTGATAAATTTACTTTAACTGCCTTGTTATTTGGTTTGTCAAAATGTAAAGTGGAATGATGTCGCTTTTTACATATTTTGCATAAATGAGTAGAATTGCAAAACTTAAAGTTGTGTGAATGGCTAAGACAATTGACACATAACCTATGCTGTTTAGCAATTTCATATCTCTTTTTTGGAGCTTCTGATAAAAACGACCTACACTAAGAAACATGATGATTTGACTTGCAAACAGGGCAAGATAAAATATCAGTATTTGTCACAAAAGAAGAATTATTATATGAATCTAACTTAACATGTTTTGATACTGGCTTTTGAACATTGTTGATTGGTGCTTTTTTAGAAGATAAAGCCTCAACAGTTTCTAAAGCCTTAGCATGTGCTGTCAAAAACAGTTTTAATTCGTCAAATGTGGGAAAACCATTCTTTTTATTTTGTTCCTCAAACTTAGCACAAAGATTTTTTGGAATACGTTTGTACACCATATCTACAAGAATAAAGCTCCACTCGTTTGTTGGAAGACCCAAGGCCCCGAGTGCCGCTAAATTTTCGACAAGAGTATTCAGGAAAATAATCAAGGCTGATGATGTGTCAGAGATGTTTGGCAGTTGACATATTGCCTGCCAGTGCGTATTAGCCAATAATCGTTTATTGTCATACCTCTGACGCAGCTGATTATAAGCTACAGAGTAGTTACTTCCCGATAATTGAACACACTTAATAATGCTAAGTGGTTCCGGAGTTAATAATAAATGTAAATGAGAAAACTTTTCAATGTCTGAAAGTTGGGGATTTGTATGTATAGCAGAATCATACAAATCTATAAAAGTTTGCCAGTCTGGAAATTTTCCGCTAAAAGGTTTTAAATTCAACTTTTGAAGCTTGACATTTGAAGTCGTAGCATTTGAAGAACTTCCAAATAATTGTACATAAATACCTTGGATCTGCCAAAACATTTCATCAATCACCGTAGCAGCTTCCTTTTCTTTAGCTATATCCGTTTTTCGGATAGCATCCGTACGTCCAGGATCTGATATGACGAAAGCGAGTATGTCATCAGCCAGCTTATGCCATTGCTTATAAGTCACATCCAGCTGTTGATAACAAATTTTAAAATGTTGCTGTTTTGTGATATCTTTTTGAGCGGCCACTGCTGCCTTTTGAACTCGCTTTAGCCTATCATATTGCAACTGCCTACGGTTGTCCATAATACAATATTCGTTTAGATCCATGGCTTATAAAATTTATTTATTGAAAGGTAAAAGAAAAAAATAAAAATTATAAAAAAAATATAAACTGAATAATTTTAGGAAAATTACACAATTTTTTTCTCAAATTTTATTTCTTAAATTGAATTTATTGTAGAAGAAAACCTCCAGATATAATGGCTAAAATATAACTTATACCTCAGTAATGAATCACCCTGTAAATATTTTCAACAAAATTCAAAATTCCAAATTATAATCCAAACTATGAGTTACCCTGTATATTTGCACAGAGTTTTCCAAAAAACCAAATTCAAAAAATTACAATTTAATTTTTAAGTCACCCTGTATATATTCTGACAGAATATAAAAAAAAAACAAAAACAAAAACTCAAAAGTACAATTTAAGACCCTGTATATATGGACTGGATACTCAAAAAGGCAAAATTCAAAATTACAATTAAGCTTTAGGCTACCCTGTATGCATATATTTGACAGAATATTAAAAAAATTCAGATTATAATCTAAGTTCAATTCTCCTGTATGAAAACATTTTGAAATGGGCTAAATTTATTTTTAACCTATTCTTTGAAAATTACAATTTTTTATGTACCGATAGTATTTCCAAAAAATAAAAAAGAAAATAAAATAAAAATTAAAATTATATTTTTAAGTGTTTTCTACTATTTTTCAACCTGGTATACACTAAAGATACAGCTCAAGATTTCCCACTTGCATAACCCTGTATACATTCGAAAAGTACAAGAAAAAAATACCTAGATATCCAATATAAAAAAATAAGTTTTACAAAAGTTCCTAATTTTAAGAACTCCCTGTATAATAGTAAAACTAGAATTTGGACAAGGTATCTTATTTTTGCGCGCAAAAAATATATCAAATTAGAAGGAAAAAATCAAAATATAAAAGTAATTTTGTTTCCACCCTAATGTAACTTTACTAGCAATAGGTAAATTTTAAATCTATTACTACTAGATAGGTATTTTAATTATAATATCTTGCTCGCAAATAAGTTCTATCGAATGTAATTAATTATATGGATAAATTTTAATTTATTTTTTTCAAAGCACAGAAATATTTTTAAGAATCTTTCTACGCCCAAATAAATCACCAGTTTTAAAACAATAATTTTCAAAAGGCAAAGTTAAATAATATTTTTATTTTTTATTTTAACAATAAATTGCAAAATAAAATAATAATTGCGGTTTTGATTGTGTCCAAAGAAAAAGGAAAAAAACGCTTGGATACAGCTGATAATTTTTTGCCTTTTTTATAGAGCACAAGGTTTACGATTTTATCGGTTTTTAATTTTTCAACCGAAAAATCCAAAATATATTTTTAAAGCGAATTACCCTATTTGAAAATAATTTTTATTCAAAATAAGATTTTACGCGAGATTTTTTTGTTAATAAATAAGCTATCTCCGAATGCAACACTCAAATATGATATTGTTATTTATAACAAATATGTAATTTTACAACTGCAAAAGAAAGTTACCACACACACACTGTAAAATTAGCAAAATCTAGTTAAATGAATTTAAAAGCTATGAAGCTATGTTAAATAGTTATACTAGTGCCAAAATTCCGGTTCAAAACGGACCATGTTATAATGGTTCTGCTAGCTTAAATCCGGTTCGAAAGGGCCATGTTGTGTGACGTCGAAAGGTCCCATTCGGTGATATGGGATTGCCTCCGTAACATCGCCTTTATGATATTAATTAAGTGGACTGCGAATAGGTATTAATGATTGAAAAGAATATTAAAGACAAAACGACAGTTCCAATAATATATATGGTAATCTTACCTTAATTACAGCATTCAGCACGACAGGTCATGACCGCCATTTCTTCACAGGAGACACCACATAATTGGAAACTGATGTACGCGAATTAAAGTTTGTTTGACCAGTGTAGGTATACACTACTAATTATTTAAATACATATGTGTATATGGAACTTATTTCTATAGTTTGCAGCCGTAAAATATGGTAAATTCTAACGAATGCCCGCGGCTTGGTATATTCGTCAGCTGATTTGAGTATATTTTTATTGACACGCATCGAGCGTTCTCGAGAGTCAAATAGCTACTGCCGCCCGGAAGGCAACCTCCAAACGAACTCATGCGCAGAAAAGCTAGGAGGTTTTCATCGCGTTACTTACAAAAATACAATTAATTTAAAACAAAATATTATTTTTGAATTATAACTAAGTAAAGAAATTAAATGAAATTATGTATAATAAAACCCAAATTAAAAATAAATACAAACACAGAAATGTGGTTGTAACATAGGGTCTAAAAAAGCAAAAATCAGTTGACGTAATTTGTGGACACTTATGTTTTAGATTTATTTTTTGTAAAATTAAACTTTAAGATTGTGTATTGTTGCCCAGAAATTTTTGTAAAAACAAAACATTAATAAATTTGGTTTTAACTCCTAAATTCTACAATTCACCTTTCTCTGAGCGAAGAGTATGACTAGCTGAAAACTCACTAGGCAATTGGTTAAATAAATAGAAATCCCATTAATCTTCAAACTCGTTCTTCTTAAAACGAATTTACTGGAGGTTTTCTACAATAAGGTGTTTTAATTAGAATCCTTGGTTCAAATGTGAAATTAAATCATTTGTTTTTGAACTAATTTCAGGATATTCTACACTGGTAAAAAATTATCAAATATCTAATATTTTTTTTAAGGGTGTATACTATACGCCCTTTGTTTTTTGCGTTTTTTTGATAGGAGACAGGGGAGATTCTTACAAAACCGGGGAGTTTTGATAAAACCGGGCTCCTTGCCCATTTTTATAAACAGTTACTGTCATCTGTCTGCTAACACCAAAATAATAATGAAAATAAAGTCAGTTATTGTGAGTGCATCCATAAATTTCATAAATTGCATGGTGTCGATAATAGTAGATTGTAAGTGCATTTAACTTGATTTTTAAGGTACGTTTAGACTCATATTTTTAACCGACTTTCAAAAAGGAGGAGGTTCTCAATTCTTGTTTTTTATTTTATGTTTGTTCCCGCATAACTTTGGAACGAATGAACTTTTTGAGGGCAAGAGGGCATTCATGAGGTGGTCCCGTTTTAATTTGACGCTCGGGTAATGCCGGGTAAGTCGGATAATTAAGATAAATCTAATCATTTTAACGCAATTTCACTTAAAAACGGCTTAATTTGGTTATACTATCAGCCAAATGTCTAGAGAAATATCGGATAACTCGGATAAGCCGGATAACTTGATTAAGGCGTCACTTAAATATTACGACACACTGAAAATCTTTTAAATGCCGCTAAACTTGATTCTCTGGACCTGTAATATTAAAATACCAAGAGAAAATGATAAATGTTGTAATTTTACCAAAAGGCGTTGTCAGATTATTACTTAACGCTTAAAGTTTAACAAGATTTTCTTTAGTATTTCGTTTAAAATTAGGTTGGTTGGACTCTTGTGCGCTGAAATAAAAAAACTATTAAATTTATTTTTTTGAAATTTTTCTTCAAGATAATGTCACAACGCACTAACAGTGCATTGTGACGTCAGCAGCTTGCCGAGATGGAAGAACAACTATAATTTAGCTTAGATGACGTTACAAAACTACAATTCTTTGTCTCTAAAAGGTAAAAAATTAAAACTTTTTGCAAAAAAAATGAACCGACTTCTATGTCTCTAAAAAGTAAAAAATAAAAAATACTTAAGTCGGTGCCAATTTCACAGCATACAATAATAAAATAATAAAAAAATAATTGTTAGTAATTAATTTAGGGAATGGTGAAATTGGCACCGACTTAAGTATTTTTTATTGTTCATTTTTTTTGCGAAAAGTTTTTATATAAGTAACTAATAAATAAATAAATAAATAAATAAATCATATTATTATTGAAACACATGCAGCCTTATAAATTGGTATAGGATTTTGACTTATATTTTATAACCTAACATTTTGACACGTGATTTAATCTTTAAATGTGAAGTTTTATAAAACCCGGTAGTCATAATGGCTACAAAACCGAGTACCCATATCACGTGAGAAAGAATATAGAATACAAAATATACTATCGTCATCATTGCATTTTTTCGATAGAACATAGGAACGTTAATTTTATAGCTAATTTTTAAAAAGCAAAGTATATATTTATCTACTTTTTTACTACTTATGGTGTACTCTTTAACATAAAAAAAATATTAAAAATCTTCCATGTAGCTGCAAGCTACGAGATTTAAAAAAAATTGATTTTACTTCAAAAAGTGAGAAAAAAGTTTATATGAACTTTTGTGCTAAATCGCACATGCAGTAATGACGGAATAGGGGGGCCGGCTCCCCCCAACCACCCTCGAGTTGGCAAAATCCATTCTTTAGTGGAAAAATGATGGAGTGTATGACCTTATTTTTGTCATTAAAATGCCGTCTTGTAAAAGGTTGGAAATTTTCAATTTGGGGTAATAAGGACGGAAAATCGCCGTCTTGAGTAAAAGTTGGGAAAATCTCAATCTTTGGTTGGGAAATGTTTGTTTCTATCTATTTTTTTAAGGATCGCCGTAGTATGCACATTTTGAGAATAAGTTGAATTAAGCACATGCAGAGGAAATTTCAGGACATACGAAATTCTATGGGCAAATTCCTTAGCGCTTTACGCTATTCGATTAACTGGCAGCACAAAAAGCAAGTAGACGAAAAAATTCGCATTCCATTGTTTATAAACGCGTCATACCAACAAAGCATTATGTCAGAGGGATAATAAAGAACATATATATGGGTATAATAAATTAACTTTTATGTTTTTGTACTAAATTTATTATATTCAATAGAATAAACCACGCATAATTTTAAAAATACAGTATCACGGTGGTTTTTGTAAATTTTAACTTTTTGTTTCCGACCACTGATTTTTTTTTATAAATTGTTTACACACCATAAGAAGTAATTTAGGCAACACTTTTTTGCATATTCGGACTTAAAATGCAATTAAACGTCGAAAAAATGTAAAAAAAGTGGGTGTTAAAAAAATATCGGTCTCGAGATCGGTCTGTTTGTCCTCTGACTTGTAACTTTTAAATGAAAGGTCCGATTTAAAAAATTCTTTCAATGTACAATTCAGGACCTTCGTAGTTTTTCTGAACTAATTTATGAACGGCGTTGTACCTCCACCGAGGTTGTTCACTATTAGAGTGCAGATAAAAGTACACATCACTTACATTTATTACATTGTTCACTATTTAGAGGTTAATGTTTAATGTTTAATATTCTTGTGTTCAATGCAGTGGATAGTTCATTATATGATATGTTCACTATATCGAGACTCTACTGTAATTGTACTTTTATTTTAATTGTAAATTATCATGTAATTTATAGTATCTTATATTTTTTATAATACCTACATTGACGTGTTCACAGAATTGTTGTTCTCTTAAGAAATAATAAACTATTATTATTATTATTAAATAATAACTTTATTATTATATCTAAAATATATATTGAAGTTCGAACACGTAATATGTATATAATAATTAGAAAAAACGTAAAAAAAATGATGGATTACTTCTTATGGTGTCTTTAAACAATTTATGAAAAAAAGTTGGAAACAAAAAGTAAAAATTTTCGAAAAACCACCGTAATTTATGAAAAAAAGTTGGAAACAAAAAGTAAAAATTTTCGAAAAACCACCGTATGTTTTAACAAAAAAAAAAAAACAGTTCTTTATAAAAGCTATTGTTGCTCTTGTTTATAAATCGCGTAGTTTTTCTCTCTAATTTTTAATCTCAATCACCACATATAGATTAATTTTATTCATTACGTATTTGTAAAAATAAACAAAAGGATTTTAACGTGTAAAATATTTAAATTTAACAGAAAATAATGAAACTTCCCAGCGTATGTTAAAAGTTTTGTTACAAAAAGTTTTTCCGTGAAAACAACAGTTTTAATCACAAATCCAACAGTGTGTTGTTAAAAACAATATTTTTATCACCTGAAAGAAAAACATTTTCATCCACTATTTGTCTAAAAACCTATTATTACAAATACCGACAATAGTTTTGTGTGTGTCAATCCCAAAAAGAATATCTTTGTTGGACGAGTATAGTTTGAAACGAGGTACGATGCCCGCAAAAATTTAAGTCCAATAAAGAATGATCATTGTCGAAAATAATGCACTTAAATTAAATATATACATCATTTTTAAGTGTTTCTAGTATTTCCAAAACGGAAAAATAATAGGTATATGCACCTATTTTTTACTTTTTAAAAATATTTTCGGGTAAATTGAAAAATCCGAATTTTATATCCTTTAATAAAATATCACTTAATCCATAAATAGGATACTTACGGTTGTAGGCCTGTACATCTACGAGGTAATCATATTTTCTCTTAAAAACAGACATCTATTTGCAAACTTGATTCCAACTTCAGAAAGAGTGATAGATTATATTTTACCAAAGCATAGGCTTATTGTCTTCAAGAAAGGATCTTATTACTCATCAATGAAATATTTTAATGAATTACCAAAAAATATCAAAATTCTTAAAAGCCAGCTGTCTGTTTTTAAGATAAGGTTATTTGATCACATTTGCGAGATTGAACCATATAATGTTAAAGAATATGAAGAAAGAAACCACCAGTTTATTTTTAATTAAAAGCCATATGTGTTTATTGTCAATGTAATTAAGTATATACATATGTTACTATGTACGTATGTATATGTTTATTCTATGTATATTTGCAATATCTACCTATGTATATCTGTAATATTTTATCTATGTATATTTGCAATATTCTCTACGAATATTTGCAATATTTTATTATTTTTAACTGACAACATTTTCTTAAATGTCTGTTTTGGATGCTTAGGTGTGTGAAATTTATTTTTTTCTGGAAATAAATGGAATTATTTATTTATTTAAATAATTTATTTATCATCCAATTAAACATAAATTAATTGTAATATAGCAAATGCGTAATTAAAATTTCAGTTACAGTAGTTGGAGAATTTCATTATAATTGTATACCAAATATAAAATAAATTAAATTTACACAATTCAACGAAAATTATAAATTATATGGCTATTTTCTGGTCTATTAGGTGGGTATACATCAGTCATGGTTTGTTCTTTTATTTTATATGTCATTTTTGATTTATTATAGCAAATTTTTAACATATTAAAAAGATATTTGAGAAAAATCTTGTTTCTTTGACGTCTTTTGTTTCAAGTATTTTTTTTTTTGAAGTAAGTATAAAGAAAATGAGTATCTCAACCAAAAACCATCTTTTAAACTGGCATACTTTTTTTTAGAAGAAGCATTGTACGTGGTCACGCAAAAAGGGAGCCGAAGGAGGAAAAATTTGTTTAAGATACTATTGCCGTCTAGAAGGCCAGGCCAAAAACAAGCTTATTTTCAATTTTTTTTATCTCAGCTCCTTTATTAAATATACCGAGGGGTTTATTTATTGGACAATCCTTGTACACCTATCCAACAATCTTTTACAATCATTGACAATTTCTTATTCCACAATCATCTGCAATCAGCCAGAATCCTCCACAATCATCTACAATCTTCCACAATCATCTGAAATCTTTCCACATTCTTTAAAAATCTTCATTAAAATTTTATACAATCTTTCACAATCTTTTTGACGATCTTTCACAATCCTTTGATCCTCACACTCCTTGTACACTTTTTTTAAATAAATAAACCCCTCGAAATATACATTTTTTTTTCAATTTTGAATTTTTTTTTCTAATTTATGGAGGGCGCCAAAGTTGAGTGCTCCAAAAATCCTTTTCCCATTGTGGATAGTAAATTTCAGGATTTGTAAGTCAGAAACAAAAAATTCAATAAGTTTCTTGATGAAAAATCGATACAAAAAATGGTAGATGTTTGAAAAAAATTGTGAAAAGTTTTTTCTTTGCTATTTTTTTTCAAATTTTGGTAAATTGCCCTTTAGGACATGTTAATAAACAAAACGCGCTAAAATTTATGAAAATCGGTTCAGCCAATCCGGAGATTAACTATCCGCAGTTTGAAAAAACTATATTTCGAAAAAATCGCGTTTAAAGTTTTTACTCCTGCTTGAAGCCAATAAGCGCGCACTCACTAAAGATTGTTATATACCGTTTTAACTCTCAAATTTCTCAAAAATATTTTAGAATGCAATTTTTAAAGATCTAAGAAGTTGAAAAATGTAAAAAATCGATTTTTTGAAAATTCTAGACGGTAATAGTACCTTAAAGTAATTTACCTCTATGCCAATGTCCAATGCGTACAAAAACCCAAAAATTAACAAACCTATTTTTTACCTTCATGTTCCTTAACGCGTGTCTGCCCGGGTACGCACATATTCAAAAATTAATCATCTTTTTTGCGCAAATAAATTAGATAATGTCGGTATGTCTGAAAACGTTTGTCAACACAATAACTAAAGCATGCCTTAAGATAGACACATCGAACACATCGATACCTCCAAACAACAAAGCCGTAACTCATATATTGTCATTTTTCATGACAGCTAAATTTCTAAAATATATTTTTTTGTTATTTAAGGGTGGGAAATGATTGAAGTGTAAAAGGAAGGCATGTGATACATCATTTGAAAACTTATAAAATTCTCTATTAAACTGTATAAGTATTTATTGTTTATTTATTGTTTGTTTCTGATAATATTCGAGTAGAATTTATTGCTTTAGTGTTTTTAGGTAAACTTTTGGTTAAAATGGCCTGTGGAGTAATCTGAGTAGTACCGCCATGTGTGTCTTTTTTCAAGGGATTTACTTATGAGAATAACTCAAAATATGTCTAACTTGAGTTACAACCTTGTTGCATGGGAGTGTCGACATGATGCTCTTTTAAGAGTCATATTATAAGATATAATTCTCGTTTAGTGTTTTATATTTATTATATTTTTTTATATATATAGGATCAGCATTATAATTTCAAACTCTATTTCTTATATATATTTTTGATTTATAATTTTAACAGCCCAAAAGCTTATATATTTCCAAAAGTTGTTTATCTGTTAAATTAGGTCTTCACTTGCAGACGCTTTATTTTCTCTACGATAAATATCGCATCGTAATCTACTTTAAGTTATTTAATCCAGTTTATTTTCATTAGAATCCTTACTTAATCATTCAATTACTAAAAAGTCAAACATACCCAGTCCAAAATGAATCAAGATCAACATCAACAATTTTAATAAATGTCATTTGTCACACAAAAAGGAACATGAAGGTAAAAAATAGTGATTTACATTACCAGATGCGCCTCGGCCGTTCGAAAACACCTCGCACCTGAAAGGGCTTTCGCAGCGTGTAATGTATTAAACTTTTAATTCTCCCCTTGACATTTAATAACCCTAAGAAGACATTTGTAAAGCACGATAAAGTTAAATCCGCCGCTAGATAGATTGACTCTAGAATTAACCATATTGTATGACATTTGTCAAACACCGTGATAATTTTTGATTATTGGGTTGTAAATGAGATCAAAATGATTAATTCAATTGAAGAAGCCTCAAATATTGCTTGCAGAAGTTTGTTTTCTTTACTTGAATAAGGCATAATTTACAAAGAACAATAAAAAATTATTAAGAAAATGCATTTTGTATAATAACTGAAGATTTGTTGGCATTTTTTTACTTTTTTGTCCAGGGCACAAAAGTTTTTCATAGCTAGCAATCACCTAGCAATTGACCATCTAGCATGTTTGACCTTCGCTTTCAATTCTCTTATCAAGATAGAAATAGTATATTACATAACTAGTGTGGAAAGTGACATATTTCACGCAAGTGGGAAGGTTTACGAACGAGCCGCTAGGCGAGTGAGGTAACCCTACGAGTGTATCAAATACACTTTCCAACGAGTTATTTACACTATTTTTCCTACAATCCCGAAAAATATGAAGTTTCTTATTTTAAAATATTTTAATTTTTATTAATTTTTAAGAAAAGAACAAAATAATTATAAAGAGCATACAAATTTATACATGTAACTATGTCAAACAGGAAATATGATTTTCATTTAGCTTTAGTTTTCTTGGTTTTATATTTAATACAATACATAGCTGTTTAATGGGTTGCCTATTCCTAAATAAATGCAAACTTGAGTTTACTTAGTAAATTAGATTTCTGTGGTTATGCTGCCATATAAGACAATAAAATTGTACTGTTTTACATTTCATAAGAAAAATACTGTGTATTTTGATGTTTTTTATGTAATGTAAGGTAACTAAATAAAAAATTAAGTAATTTTTATAAGATCTAGACTGTCTAGAGTGTAGACTCTAGACTAGACAGTAATGGTAACGTCATAACTATAGTTTATATTTTTGACTTAAAAAACAGAAATATTTGGATTAAACACTTAAAAGATATAAAAGGCTGTAGTAAAAGGTGGAAAATGGTTTATAAAATCAGGTGAATAAAAGTCGTAGAATCTACGACGTAAATATCTAAATAAAATTAGGCAAACCTTCATACATAAATATCACACGAGTGTGATATAAAAATATCAAACTAGTGCGATATGAGGCGTTTTCTAAAGAACAGTAGAGTGTGCTAAATGTCATTTTCATAGAGGATCGTAGGGAAAGTAATATTTCGTAAAGGGGAGAATGAAAAACTGATTTTGGGTTTTTGAGTTTGTGGTCAGTAAATGTCCTGTAATAGGACTCCTGTTTACATATTAGGTAAATTAATCTAAATAACATGTTTTCCCTTCAGGTCACCTTTCACATGACCACCACTGTTTAAATATGTTTCTTTACTTACTAGATTTATTTTGCGCTGAGAAAATAAATATGGAAGGTCCTCCTTTTTTATACTGATAAAGTATATATTATAAACATTTAGATACCAAAAAGTACCTAATATGCAAACCAGAGTTTTAGGCGTTTACACTGTGTAATTGACATAGAGTTATGACAATGAAGGAGCTTTGCTAAAACAGAATTATAAGCTGAAACAAGATTGGATTGAATAAAAACTTATCAAGGTAATTAGCGCAGAGTACCTACCGTCAACCGGGGTGAAACCAATCAGCAGGGGGTGGAACCAATCATCACGTATATTTTGGCTAATGTTTTTAGTACTGGTAGTATACAGCAGTTAGCACGCGGCGAAAGTTGACAAGTTAATGCAGGAAATATCAGTCTTTACGAGAACGGGCACGAAAA
>CAUEHQ010000048.1:0-44684 GCA_958510825.1 Brachypterus glaber | reverse complement strand
AGGCCCCAGCTAAAGGATATGCATCTCACCCCCCGTTACACTAATGAGATGAAAAAGAAGAAAGAAATACACTCCCCCAGCATGGTTAGTAACCACTGTTCCACAAAGAATTAGCTATTAATTCTGTAATTAGACAAAAATGAAAATAAATATTACTAAGGTAATCGATGTCCGTTTTAAAATTTATAGTGTTTTTCTTGTGTTGGCAGCTTCTTGTGGCCACATCGGTTAACAGGTACGCATCCCACCCATTAGTGAAACGAGCTAATTCTTTGTTGAACAGTGGTTACTAACCATGCTGGGGGAGTGTATTTCTTTCTTCTTTTTCATCTCATTAGTGTAACGGGGGGTGAGATGCATATCCTTTAGCTGGGGCCACCTTTCCCCTCTTTTCATCTCATCAGTGAAACAAAGGGGGGGTATACGTACCTTTTGACCGATGTTACCACAGAGAATTGACTAATGCTGGGTTCGACCCACAAAAATGTTACATGTTTTTTACTGCGAACGACGCTTTTAACCTACAAATTTTTCGACATGGTGTCAAAACCAATTTTTATATTGTAATGTAATATTTATTTATTTTTATGTTGTAAAAGGTTCCTTTTCCATAATGTTCAAGTTTATAATATATATAACTACGCTCACATAATTTTTAGGTAAGAAAATTTACATATTTTACCTAAAAATGGGATTCAATACAGGCAAAAAAAATATTTTTGTTATATATTATCATTTTTATTGTTATTAACAATAGTTGTTATCTTTCAGCTTTGATAAAGCCCCCAAAGAGGGGAGAAACGTTAGCCATATAATAAAGTGACGCATTAAAACCTGCCAAAAAATCCGAGTTTTTTTTACAAACCAGAAAATTACATTTAAAGTTTGGCAACCTATATGGTATTTACCTACAAAACATTTTTTTTTTAGTTTTTGCTCGAGTTTTTGTTTCCTTAGAGTTTCAGGAGAGCTGTATTATACTGAATTGAATTTGCATATTTGTTTACATACATAGAAAGTCTATAAAAGTATTTTGGATTAATATTGCCTTAAAGAAGAAATAAGGAAATAAAGTCACAATTGTGACACCCTGGAGGGTAAAATCGACATAAAACGTCATAAAAAGCAAAAAACAATTTTGAAAATTTTGAACGAATACAAGGCTTTAAAATTTTTTGAAAATGGGAAAGCAAAAATATCAAAAATTTGAGAAAATCTTTATATCAATGATAGCGCCTTCGCCATAATTTTAAATATCAAACAATCCGTGAAGATGTTTTTTTTTTTTTTGAAAATGATAGTTTTTTTATTTTTTAAAAAAGTTTAACCCCCCATAACTTTTCTGCTTTTGGGGACATTAATTTCATAACTGGGAGAATTGATCCTCATAATATAGTAATTTTTCCTGTAAAAGTTACGTTATATTTTTAAAAGTTCAACCCAACATACCTTTTTTGTTTTTGGGGGTATTACTTTCAAAAACAATAGAAATCTTTCCCTTCTTAGAACTTAATTTTTCCTGAAAATTTCAAGTCGATCGGATTATTCGTTCTTGAAGTATCGTGTCCACAAAAAAACGTGACATCGGACTGACAGACGGACTGACAGACATTTGAAAAAAAAGTTGCCTATTTTTTCATGAAACAAATTTATATCCAAGAACTTTTTGTCTAGGACATTTTTTGAAATTTCTTAAAAATTACCTTATAATATTATTCTAGCGCAGGCGCTGTGAATAATATAATAAGAATAGCACTTTATTAGCAAATTTTTTTTTACTATTTTACTACTATCAATGTATTCTGCAAACCAAGTTGATATAGTTTTTATATCTTTAGATACAAGAAAAAAAGTTTCACTTTAATGTCTAAAAACAGTTTGGAAGTACTTACTGAGTTCTACTATCGCTGACAAATGAATTAAGACGTGTGTTTGAAATCTAACTTTTCAAAATATTGTAGATCAGTTTTATTGAACCCAAATTTAATCGATAGATCTATTTCTACATAAATTATTAACAA
The DNA here is from genome assembly GCA_958510825.1 of Brachypterus glaber. Taxonomy (NCBI): domain Eukaryota; kingdom Metazoa; phylum Arthropoda; class Insecta; order Coleoptera; family Kateretidae; genus Brachypterus; species Brachypterus glaber. The sequence continues at coordinate 42,663 of CAUEHQ010000048.1, read as the reverse complement.
AAACAATCCTAGCTTTTTGGGCTAATGAGATATCAAATAATAAACAAACAAAAAATACCTACATGTTTTTAGCGATTAGATCTAAAACATGTGCACATGTGCACGCGGGTCAGCTCATTTGTCACATTAGTAAGGGACAAGCAAGGAGTTGCCTTCCACCCGTGGAACGGGCAACATGTATACTTTCGGCTAGAATTTGTAAATCGTTAACAACGTTTATTTTACGCATCAAGTATTTTATGTGTATTAGTTATTTATTTATTTATTTGCTATCTTAGATATGCCCCGGATTCGATTTTATATATTTTATAGTGATTGTATGGAAGATCTGCAGAAAAATGACGAAGGGAATTTTATGGTTTTTAATCATTTATAATGCTGATAAATTTTGATTTGGAAGCAACTAACACGTTTTTATACTTACAAAAAATTTTATATACAAGCGCATGCGCAAATATAATTACAAATTAGGAAAAACTGCCTTTGCAACAGCTAACATAAAAAACAGTAAATAAGAAAAGGACTACGGGGATGGAGTCTAGAACTCCAGAACACTTTGCTGTGAGCTGAAGCCCAGAATGCCACTTTGATATATAGTATAAATACAAATTTATACTGAGCTGACCAAATTTCGAAAAAAAAAGGTCAAAGAAAATTAGAAGAAGAAGAAGAAGAAGAAGAAGAAGAAGAAGAAGAAGAAGAAGAAGAAGAAGAAGAAGAAGAAGAAGAAGAAGAAGAAGAAGAAGAAGAAGAAGAAGAAGAAGAAGAAGAAGAAGAGACAAGCAAGTCCCTTATTGTCGCCAAGGGTTTTTTGTAAGGGACTATACTAACTATAAAACATGGTCAAAATAAGCATTAGGTAGTCCCACCCCTAACAAAATAAGATGTAAATAAATTCTATAGTAGAGCTGTAAAATTTATTTATAGATTTATATTGTTGGTCTATAAGGCTCTAAACTTTTTTTCATTTATATTTTAACTTTTACTGGTACTTGGTGCTGGCTATAAGACAATTACCAGCTTTATTTTAAATAGATAAACTCAATAATAACCCCCGCGTGGCTTTTACTTTATTGAGTGGATAATTATTTATTTTACCCACTCAACTGTCACTTGTCAAATTATTTTCTTGTATATGCCATTAAAATTTTTAATAAAAATATGAATTCCTAAGCTATTTATTGGATAAAACCTTGTATGGCACTCATGGGTAAACCGATATTGCCCACTAGTACCATAATAGTTATTTATGGTACTAGTGGGTGAAGTAAGATATTGCCTATGAGAAAATTAACCTGCAAGGCGTTAGCCAAGCAGGTTAATTTTCGAGAGGGCAATATCGGTTTACCCATGAGTGCCATACAAGGTTTTATCCAATAAATAGCTTAGGAATTCATATTTTTATTAAAAATTTTAATGACATTTACAAGAAAATAATTTGACAAGTGACAGTTGAGTGGGTAAAATAAATAATTATCCACTCAATAAAGTAAAAGCCACGAGGGGGTTATTATGGAGTTTATCTATTTAAAATAAAGCTGGTAATTGTCTTATTATCTGTAGGTATTGGATAAATAACTATTGTCTCCCTGTCGATCTAGATAAAGTTTTTTTTTATCAGTTCAGGTCTGCCACCATCATATGTAGTACTTTTGTGCCACATGAGAAGAAGTGTTTTATTTCAATAAAAATTAAAATTTTACAACGATTGCTGCGAAAGCCACCAAAATAATAAATGACACTGATGATCGCAAAAAAGAGTGGAATAGCGGCTATATGTCATTTTGGTAGGGATTTTCTTATTGATTATATATATAGGGTGGCCCAAAAAGAATTACCTGAGTGTTTCATCCATAACTTCTCTCTTACAACTCGTTCCTTGATGAAATTTTCATCAGTTATTCTCAGATAGTTGTAGAATCCAGTACCTGAACCGGAAGTTGCTAGTCCACACCCTTTTAGCAGCAGAGCTTCTTAAAATCTAAGTTTATTTTTCGGATTTTTTTACAATTTCTGTGAATTCGCTTAGTTGGTGAATCCATTGCACTTTTTGATTGCTGTCCTGATTTAAATTGACGGAATGGAATCTAAAATATTGCTAGAGGCAAAGGTTCAAGATTACCACCAAGAAAGAGGAAAGAGAAAGAAGGAAATGAATGAAAAAATGGCAGCAATTAACAGGCGCTATAGTTGTCCGATTCCTATGCCGTCACCAAACTCTAGGTCCCGATTATGAGTTAAGGTTCTAAGGCCTTTTACCTACCCAACCAACTACCTTTCTCTTCCGCCCCTTACCGGCTATAACTGTGGTTCAGACCCTCAAAGTTTAAATCTGGGGGGGGGGGGGGGTGACCAGTCCGAACTGGCTACCGGATCGGCTCGAGATCCTTTCAGGGGATGCATAGTTTTTGCGCATGAAGAAAAAAATTGTCACTTACCTTTAAATTTCAAACCCCAACGTTGACACGAGTCCCAAATACTCGAAAAATGGCACGAAAAAAAAATTATTATTTTATCTATTTATTTATTTATTTATATAAGCCTAAATGGTATCTAGATACTCCCCCTAAATTTGACACGCCCCCTACCTACAGATTTCAAAAAAAATCAATTTTAGCCAGTCACAGTCTTTTTGGGCCACCCTGTAGTTTGCTATGGCTATAAGGCACTAAACATTATTTTAAAATATAATATGGTTTATATAGCGGACTCATTATGAACTGAAAGCTTAGAAAATCAATATACTACGGACCTGTATTTTAAAATTAAACATTGTTGACCTCCTGTTTCAAATGATTTCTGCATTTCAAATGAAGCTGAAATAAAAATAAAAAATGTTTAACTAGGCTTGACGAGGCAGTTAGTGCAGATTCATTTAATATTTTAACAAAATGATTAAAAACTCGTATTTACAAAATGAAATATTATTTAAATTAAATTGTTAAAATATTTAAACTTAAAGCTCATTAACAATGAAAAGTAAATTTCAAAAGTCAAATGTTCAAATTAAATTTTTAAATAATTTATGACAAATGACAATTTAGTAAAGTTAAAATTATACAGTTTTATTTTTACTTTAAATTTATAAGATTTAAACAAACACGTTTCAATGTTCTTTTACCCAATAATTAACACTAAACTACCCTGGTAGAAAAGTACATAAATCCAACTTAACATAACATTAGATTAGTGACATTTTTATGTTTAGTCTCAAAAGTTATACAAAAGCGTTATAAAATATATAAATCTAACTTTAAAAACTAACGTTTGACAAAAAAGTTGTAAAATATATAAATCTAAGTTTTCTAACCAAATTCTAACCTTATTCTAAATTTAAATATTTTTTAAATTTCCGTTAGTAATAGGTAAGCTATACTAGAAAATACTCATTTCAGACAGCTTTGTGCCTAGGTTTGATAGTTGTCCGTAAAAAGTTTGCAAATTCTCAAAAAATAAAATAAAAACACTTGATTAAACAGACAGTAATATTATATATGCGCTATCGTTCTTGAATATAATATATCTAACAATCAAATATTTGTCTATTATAAATATATATTAAATTACGATATAATTTATATTTATTATTTCCATAATAAGTTTAAAAAATATCCCTCCAAAGTCAAAATTATAGTAAGTCTGGCAACGCTGTAATAGAATTGAACAAATTTTAAGATTCTGAATGTATAAATAATTATTAACTAACTAAATATAAAGTTTTTCTAAGAGGTAAACGTAATTATCGAAGTATAACAGCATATTACAAGAAAAATATTTAGGGGCACCTAAAAAGATGGCTATTTTATAAATAAACGTAACGAAATTATGTTTAAAAATATTATGATTGCTAAAATATATTAAGATTTATTTATATTAATAAATTTGTCTCCAGCTGCCATTTTATGATGCAGCTAGAAATTTTCTAGTTGGCCACGCCCCCTCCGAAAGTTAGAAATTAAACGTACTTATAACGTATTTGTAACTTAAAAATCTAACGTTAGATTAACGTTTGGAACTAACGTTTGATTCTAACGTTAAAAAGCAGGACATTTTTACATATTTTATAACGTACTTTTATACTGTTTTCTAACGTTAGAAAAACGTTATTCTAAAGTTAAATTTCTACTAGGGTAACTAAGAATTTTACCAATGAAATGTGATAAATCAATCAGTTAGTTAGTTAAACACTCAGTTAATTTAGTGTTACTGATTGGGTAAACCATCCATAATAGTCCAGGAGCCCACGTCCATTAGGTTTTTTATTACCTCACCGTTGAGATGTTGTGATGTGTTCTTTATATCCAGTCAAACAACTTCATACATAGGATAATTTTCAGTAGCGAGGAGTTTTTTTTTTTCGGGGAACAACCCTTAACTTTAGGGCGTCAGAAAATTTTTGTCGTACAAGGTTACCACTTGATTTTAAATATTTTTATTTAATGAAAATCAGCTGTAAGGTGCAAAATGTTATGACGTCATTACTAACCTAACATGGTAAAATGAAGTGGTACGCTTTTGACGGAAAGAAGAGAGAGTGAATGATTCCTCCCCCTTTCGTTGGAGACTTTGTTTTATGAGGAGAACTATATCAGAGTTGTAAAATATATAAATCTAACGTTAGTTTCCTAACCAAATTCTAACCATATTCTAAATTTAAATATTTTTTAAATTTCCGTTAGTAATAGGTAAGCTATACTAGAAAATACTCATTTCAGACAGCTTTGTGCCTAGGTTTGATAGTTATCCGTAAAAAGTTTGCAAATTCTCAAAAAATAAAATAAAAACACTTGATTAAACAGACAGTAATATTATATATGCGCTATCGTTCTTGAATATAATATATCTAACAATCAAATGTTTGTCTATTATAAATATATATTAAATTACGATATAATTTATATTTATTATTTCCATAATAAGTTTAAAAAATATCCCTCCAAAGTCAAAATTATAGTAAGTCTGGCAACGCTGTACTAGAATTGAACAAATTTTAAGATTCTGAATGTATAAATAATTATTAACTAACTAAATATAAAGTTTTTCTGAGAGGTAAACGTATTTATCGAAGTATAACAGCATATTACACGAAAAATATTTAGGGGCACCTAAAAAGATGGCTATTTTATAAATAAACGTAACGAAATTATGTTTAAAAATATTATGATTGCTAAAATATATTAAGATTTATTTATATGAATAAATTTGTCTCCAGCTGCCATTTTATGATGCAGGTAGAAATTTCCTAGTTGGCCACGCCCCCTCCGAAAGTTAGAAATTAAACGTACTTATAACGTATTTCTAACTTAAAAATCTAACGTTATATTAACGTTTGTAACTAACGTTTGATTCTAACGTTAAAAAGCGGGTCATTTTCACATATTTTATAACAGACTTTTATACAGTTTTCTAACTTTAGAAAAACCTTATTCTAACGTTAAATTTCTACTAGGGTAACTAAGAATTTTACCAATGAAATGTGATAAATCAATCAGTTAGTTAGTTAAACCTTCAGTTAATTTAGTGTTACTGATTGGGTAAACCACCCATAATAGTCCAGGAGCCCACGTCCATTAGTTTTTTTATTACCTCACCGTTGAGACTTTGTGTATGTGTTCTTTAAAAGTCAAACAACTTCATACATAAGATAATTTTCAGTAGCGTGGAGTTTTTTTTTGGACCAACCCTTAACTTTAGGGTCATTAAATTTTTGTCGTACAAGGTTAACACTTGATTTTAAATATTTTTATTTAATGAAAATCAGCTGTAAGGTGAGGTAATGTTATGACGTCATAACTAACCTAATATGGTAAAATCAAGTGGTACGCTTTTGACGGTAAGAAGAGAGAGCGAATGATTCCTCCCCCTTTCGTCGGAGACTTTGTTTTATGCGGAGAACTATATCAGTGTAGTTATATTTTTTTTTTTAATCGCATTTGTAAAAGATTTAAGTTTATATTGCCTCTTTACTTTGTTATAAAGTTTAGTTTCAGTTTATGATTTTATATATTTCTACATATTAAATAAAATTTTGTATATTTCTAAATATTAAATAAAATTTTGTATTAAGAGATTCCCTTAAAGGGTATAAAAATAACGTAGTTTTGCTGTTCAAAATCTCCCACAAGTATAATAAATTTATCTTTATATCTACATATTTACGTAAAAATGTTCCAAATCCTCCTGGGATAAATGCGCTTTATACCCATTTAATAAATGTCAATATACAGAACCCTTTGCAATATTTTGCGTCCATTATGATTCCAGAATAAATTGATATCAAACGATAACAACACTAGTTTACAGTTTTTAATTCTACACAGTTTTTAATGTTAATGGAGCTCTCTACAACTAGAATTATGAAACAAAAGACGTCTACCCTATCTCTATCTCATTTCTGCTACACATTCCAGCCAACCAAATAAATACTGTATTTGTTTTTCATACAACAAATACAGTATTTATTTGGTTGGCTGGAAAGTGTAGCAGTGAGCGGCACGAACGAACATAGCTAATGTGAATCTGTAGAATAAGATAATTCTACTAAAATTTAGATGGCGCCAGTAATTTCTTTAATAAACATAATATAGTTACACTTTTCGCCCGGCCAAGTAAATCTTGTAATTGTTCAACAAAGAACAAATACAGAATTTGTTTGGTTGGGTGGAAGTGGGGGTGTATGTATGTCTTCTATCCTTTTTGGGTAGAACTTTAGTCCCTGTCTAATCTAAGGGGAGAAATCTCCATTGACGCATTGTACCCAGAGTCTCTCGATCATTAGCAGTATTCGGCGTAAGCTCAGTTCAACGTTGAAAATAAACACAGAAACATAGTTCTACAGAGAGTCTCCATAATGGAATTTTTCCAATGACTTTATCCAATGATTGGATAGCTTTGTATATTTATAGTTTTTGTTTTATATTCGGGAAAAAACAACACTTTGTATAACGAGTCTTTTTACACACAAGTAGGTATATTATACCGTTTTAAAAGATTTTATTAAATATTTACTTTGAAACAACTTCTGTAACTTTTCCAATAAAATTTTTAAAAGTGTACTATTTTTACGATAGCTTTAGGTATTATCCTCACGTAAAATATATAATAGTATAATTCTTCAAGATCTATCTAGAATGTCATTTGCAGCTGACCCAAAACTTTTCTGTAATGGCAGCAAAGTATTTTATTTCTACTTTAACGAGTCTTGTAAGTACTGCCCTTTTAAATCTTCTTAGAGTTATGAAAACCATTATACAGAGCGCTCCAAAAGTCACCCCCCCCCCCTCTTAACTGAACCAGTTGAGATATCGACTTCAAATTTGGAACTTTTAAATAAGATAACTTAAATTATCTTTTGGCATATATTTAATACTTTCAGCTCTTAAAATGTGGGCAGGGGGCATAGGGACACATTTTTTTAAATGGAAAGGGGGGTCGCGTAATACATCATTTTAAAGCTTATAAAATTCTCCATTTAACTCCATATTTTTAAATTAAAAAAAAAAATTTGGGTTTAAAATGGGTATTAATGTCAAAATTCCTCTAAAAAAAAGAAATATTTTTTTAAAAATGCCTAATTCCATCATAAAAAAATGTTAATTATACTTTTAAACTAATTTTAGTTGACATAAATAAAAATTTATAAAAAAAACTTAAAATATTGAATGTTTTAGCACAAAAAATTGAAAAACCAAAACCTTAAAAAACATTTTTAAAAAATTTAAAAATGTTAGTTTAAATAGAAAATTTTATAAGCTTTAAAATAATGTATCACACGACCCCCCTTTCCATTTAAAAAAATGTCCCCCATGCCCCCCTGGCCACATTTTAAGAGCTGAAAATATCAAATATATGCTAAAAGATAGTTTAAGTTGTCTTAGTTCTAAATTTGAAGTGGATATCTCAACTCGTTCAAAAGTTAAAAGGGGGGGAGGTGACTTTTGGACCACACTGTATATTCTAAATAAAACGTTTAAATCATATAGATAAGATATATCCTTTTCAAGAGTTTCGGGGAGTATACCATTTAAAAGAATAACCCTGTATGATAACTTATCATTGATAAGGAATAAATACCAAAAAGCTGGTTAAAAAAAAAGTTTCTCAGTGTAATTTACCAAGAAATATTGTATTTCAACGTTTACGTATAATAATACGAGTGAACTAGTGTGAAGATTCGAGGGATGTCACCAGGTCATCAGCGAAAAGCTCCCAAGTCAACTGCTCAAGTAAGATAAATCTAAGCGTTGCTCCAGATCCTGACAAAGCGGTTTTAGTTAGACTCTCCTTTAAACCTTGGCTTCAGGTAAATGCCTACCCAATTAATTGATCTTAAGAGATTTCAGTTGTATAATTTTTTATTCGACTGTATCTAAAAGCGCAACTTTTTTGAGGAAGTTTATAAAATATCAAATTGACTTCACTTTTCCTATATTTTTGGGACAATTTTCTTTTGTTTTTTCTTTGTAGCTTTATTGGATTGTTTTCCTGGCCGCACCATTATTAGAATAGTATATTCTATAACTAGTATGGAATAGACAATATTCCGGAAAGTTTGTCATACGAGCCGGCAGGCGAGTATGACGGTCCCGCGAGTGCTGAATGACTATTCCATACGTGTTGTAGAATATACTTTTTCTTCGACTGCAAATATGAAACACTGTATGGCTTTAAACTGCGGACAAGATTAAAAACCATGTTTTTTGTGACTCGACATTGTAAATGCAACAAAACACATATTTTTAAATAAAGCAATTAACGTTATTTAATAATATTATCAAATCCGTACTTAAAAAAGATTTTTATTTAATTTTACACATATATACAAATTATAATGCAAAAATTGAAGCTTATGTCAGATTGTTGTGATAGATATTAGGTTTAAATATTTAACAATAGATGGAGCAGTTTTAATTTTTTAAACTAAATTGATAAAAAACTGGTCAAATATTAAGAAAAAATAATAAGCTTTATGTAATTTTAACGCAAAACTTTAAATTGCATTAAATTATTCAATATTTCATGGTAAAATATATATATATTTTTGCTAATTTTGCTACAGTTTTCTCTGCTTTTATAAACAAGAGATGGCACTACATGTGCTCATTCTAGCACTTGATACGGAATATACATACCGTATCTAGAGCTAGAATGGATTCATTCTGTCTTTGAAAAGTGTGTGTATTTGCGTATTTTTCTACGACTGCTTTAGAAGCAGTCGTAGAAAAATTTATTAAAAGAAAAATTAATTGAAACTAATTTTACACCTATCATCAAAATTTTACTAGTGTCAAAATTTTACATGTAATTAAAAATTAAAAACACCTAAATTTAAAAATATATATATTAAAAAAATTGACTCGAAATAGTGCAATATTTGCAAGCATAGTTATGACATTTTGCGCAAAAATTATTTGTCGATTTGTTTTTCTTCTTAAGCATATTTAGCGTCCAACGCAATTTTTTGTTTTATAGAACAAAAAATTACGTTATTTATTGGGAACAATAGGTATTATATATGGGATGTTCTGTGCTCAAAAAGACTCTTGCGCGGTGTCTTTCTATTTTTTTGTGGTAAAGACATATTGTATATTTAAGTTATCGATGAACTAAAAAACTAACTTTGAAAAACCATATTCACAAAAAGAAACCAAAAAAATATTACAAAAAATTCAAAAATAAAAAAGGTAACGTGGTTAGTCGCGTGGTCTACAATTGTAGACCAGGCAGGTTTCAACATAAATAAAAACAATATTATACTCACTCCAAGTTTGAAACATTACTGACCTAATAGATTGATGCATAATGCCCAGCTACTCGAAGGGGCTAGAGCGTAAACACTCCATGTAAAAAGTTACCCAGCTAAATAAAGCATGGTCTACGATCGTACACCGCGTGCCAAACGAAGGGTAAATAAATAACCCGTAAAAACACTAAAATTTGGCATAAATGTTAAAGATCTAGTCTCTAATCCCAAAGCATTGTTTCCTGAAAATACAGGAACTTTAAAAGTTAAGCATATAGCGATATACAAAATGTTCTTTATTTGGTATTCATGTAGGGTGGTTAAGTGGGTTTTAAATGGGCATAAACAATATTCACCCGATCACGTAAAGTGTTCGTATGTAGTGGTCCTTTTTAAACTCTTTACGGCTCTATAAGTAGAAAAGTAGGGGTGTCCGGGGCTAATTTTTTATTTAGTTATTTTTTTATCTATTTTTTTTTTTTTTGATTTTAAATTAACCATATGGTAATTTTACCGGTATGTTTTAGTAATATTATTAAACTAAAATATATACAAAAAAACATACTGGGATATTGTTTTTAAACAAATATATATAATATAATAATAATCCTTTATTCCAGCCCAGAGGGCCATATACAAAAAAAAAAATACAAAACATACAAAATATCTACAAGAAAATTAATAATTAGCCAATATACAAAAGTTCAAAAGAGCTACCGTCCCCCCATTAAAACTCTACTCCAGGTATGCCATAGATTGGAACGCCATAGAATATCACTCCTTAGCAGAGCCACAATAAAGAGGTTGGAAGATTTATACAGCCGATCGCGGAACCCAAAAGCCCGAAATCTAGGAATAGCTAGGAAGTCATTAACACGAGCCGTAGCAAACATATCACTAGCACTAGAAAATCTCGATATGTTATTTAAGAGTCTAAACGCATTATTCCACCATCCCAGTGTATAATTACACCAAAGTTCGGACATGTAGATCCCTGAGCAATATGTTTGAAATAACAGTTTTTTAATTTATTAAAACTGTAAATACCTAATAAAGGAAAAAACTATGATTATACATAAAATTTTCTTATCTTAATGTTTTAAATCACTCGCAATGAGAGAAAATATTTACCACATAACATAACATAACAATTACAATTAATAAATTTTAACATTTTTTGGTTTACCTTTCTGCTCTTTAAATTTATTGCTTTTAAGTTTAGATATGATAAATTGCACATTTGTAACGCAGCGGATAATCTCGGTTTGGTGCAGAAAACCATTTTACTTTTTGAGATATAAGAACTGCGACAACTAGCCCCGGTTTAAGGGGGGGGGCATCCATAAGGAAAAAAATTGCGCATTCACCAAAAATATAATTTTGAAGGTATTTCTATGCTAATATATCTTCTGGGGGGGGCATGGCCCCTGTGCCCCCCCCCCCTAAATCAGCTCTTGGATTAAGACTTATTCGAGTCCATTATGCAGAAACAATTATGCTAAATGCCACCAAGTGTCTTCTACTGCACTTATCAAAATTTTTCCATAAAAAATAGTCCACGATAATGTCTTTACCACCAATAACTTATTATTTTTTTATATGCGGAAGACGGCTTTTAATTTGGCACTCCTCAGTTGTCTATTGGAGAGCCTAAACCAAGGCCTCAACTTTCTTATTTTTAAATGTATTTTTTTTCAATAATAGGGTTCTTCCTCCGACAGAATTTTAACATGCCTCCTTCTTCTTCTTCTTCTTCTTCTTCTTCTTCTTCTTCTTCTTCTTCTTCTTCTTCTTCTTCTTCTTCTTCTTCTTCTTCTTCTTCTTCTTCTTTTTCTCCTTCTTTATATTCTTTTTCTTCTTCTTACTAAAAATTCGTGAAAAGTATAATAAAACTATGTACAAGATAGTTGCGTTATTCTGGAACAGGTTTAAAGGAATATATTGAATATATTAAAACTAATTTCCAGAAAAAAAATTAAATATCTAGAATAAAAAACGAAACTGTCTATGAAGAGTATTTTAAGGAGTGTAAAGCAATACATATCTTCAGGGCTTTTTTACTCTGCCACTTGCCAAGCCGAATCGTCAATCCGCTCACGTGCAAGTTGAGCGCTAGCCGGCCTACATTACTGGATTTACCAAAAACAGATCCTCAACAAAAACAACCACTTCCACATCTGTAATTTATATTCCCAATTGAATCATATGTTCCGAAATCTCTTTCTCATTTTGTTTTATTTCTCCTATTTTATTTATTACTTTCTCCCATTTAGGAGAAAGGGAAAGTATTGTGATCGAATGGAGCTCTCTACAACTAGAATTATGAAACAAAAGACGTCTACCCTATCTCTATCTCATTTGTGCTACACTTTCCAGCCAACCAAATAAATACTGTATTTGTTTTTCATACAACAAATACAGTATTTATTTGGTTGGCCGGAAAGTGTAGCACTGAGCGGCACGAACAAAAATAGCTAATGTGAATCTGTAGAATAAGATAATTCTACTAAAATTTAGATGGCGCCAGTAATTTCTTTAATAAAAATATTATAGTTGCACTTTTCGCCCGGCCAAGTAAATATTGTATTTGTTCAACAAAGAACAAATACAGAATTTGTTTGGTTGGGTGGAAGTGGGAGTGTGTGTATGTCTTCTATCCTTTTTGGGTAGAACTTTTGTCCCTGTCTAATCTAACGGGAGAAATCGCCATTTGCACTGCATGTTGTGAAGAGTATAAATAAGAGGGCTTTTGGGGGGGTAAATATGTTTAAAAAGTATGAATTTTAATTGTTTTGTATTCAGGGATTTTTTTTTTTTTTTGAGGAGAGGTCAAGACATAGAATTCCCATCTAACGATTGAGAAATTTTCCAACTCTAAATAAAAAAAACCCTTTACCCCTGACGGAATATTTTTATGATTAAAAATAGGTCCCACCTAGACACTAGATCTAGGTCTTAAATCAACAAGGCTAACCTAGATCTAGTGTCCCTAGTCCTACCCTCTTAAAAATAGATGTACCCCTGAAGAATATTTATATTAATTAAAAAAAAAAGATATTCACCCCACTCGACCGCTCCGGTTTTCCCGACTGATACCAACCTCCCAACGAAACTTTTGATGTCTAAAAAAGCTCATCTCCTCTACAAATTTCTTAACTACCCAACTTTGTAGGGTATTCCAGCCCTCCTGGGGACATCCCTGAGATCATAAACTTCATAATTTTTCTAGCTGGACAGTAGAGTCTCCCAAATCGAGCGTGGTTTGGAATTGGTACACAGGTATATTGCCTTAATCCCGATTCAGGCAGGGCTGACGGCTTGGGTCAATTTACTGATTATTTTTTTATGTGTATCATCTACCTTAATGGTGTAGCCCACCGATGTTAGAGAAAAACCTTCACAGGATTTTTTCAAAAACGCCCCGTTTTGAAAATATGATTTTTTTATTTTCTTTTTAATTTTTTGAATTTCTCGAAAATTTGACATTGACATGCAATAACTCACAAACTATTTAACCTAGAGAACTGCGGTTTTCACCATTAAAAAAATCATATTTTTTTCTATTGAATTTTATCAAATTAGTTTTGACAGTTTTTTGATTTGGACTTTTGGCGATGGCGGCGAAAAATTATTAATTAATGAGCAATTAGGAAACGTTTAAATATTACGTAACGCAAATTTACTTTCCGATCGGGGCAAAAAAAAGTTGCGATTTGTTGCCTGGTGTATTTTTTAAATATTTTAGGAGAAAGGCTTCTCTCATCCCAAAATTATATTGTTTTATTTAATCTCTACTTAAAATAATAAAATAATCAGATTATGTATAAACTTCACAGGTAAGATAAAAATAAAAATTTACATTTCCAGGATTCGGATGCATTTCGGCCTAGAAAGTTGGTTCCGAAAAAAGCCTTTTGCAGAACAGATCAGTATAAACACAAAAGCCAATTTCTTGTTATCTCACAATTTTCAAATAGATACATGAATATTTACTTTACGGGTTTTATTGTGGCTCCGAAATCTTTTGTTGTAGTGGTCTGATCTCCTTCAGAAAGTCGTATCTTGAATATTCTTTATTTTTAATTTATTTTTTTAGACACAATAAAATCTTGGATATAAATTTGTTTCATGAAAAAATAAGATTTTTTTTTTCAAATGTCCGTCCGTCTGACTGTCTGGTGTCACCATTTTTGGTAACACGATTACTCAAGAACGAATAATCCGATCGACTTGAAAATTTCACGAAAAATCAAGTTCTATGAGGGAAAGATTCGTACTGTTTTTAAAAGTAATCCCCCCAAAAATAAAAAAGTTATGGGGTTTGGACTTTTAAAAAGCTGAAAGAAATTTTCTATTAACGTAACTTTTTCAGGAAAAATTACTTTTATTATAATGTTTGTTTATGTTTGTTTTTTAACCTCGTACTATTCTACTTAATTAAACATCCCCTAAGTCCAGGACTTGTGTGGGCTAGTAGTAGAGGGAACCACCGGCTTTAATTGACTTTCGAACCAATATATCTAGGGAGTACGTCTTCGCCAAATTTCAATTATTAATTAACTGAAAAAGGCAATCGGCGCTAGTGAGGTTTGAACTCACGATCATTAGCTCAGTGTCAATGCTATATCGATGCCTTAGACCGCTGAGATAATTCTCCCACAAAAAGTCGAGAAAGCTTTTAACTAATAACTTCAAACTTTGATCAAAAAATCCTTATCCAAATTCTCAGTTGAGATTGTTTTTGGTAAAAACCAATATTTTTTTATGATGTCTCGCTTAGTATTGGTTGCATGACAAAATTTATTGTTTATAAGTTTAAATTTGTTTTTGAAACTATAGTACTTAAATTTGAATTTATTTATCGTTTTTTAAGTTTCTCCACGTTCTATATCCAAAAAGATGATTTCCGACAAAAAAAATGTCTGTGGGCATGCCTTCTTTTAAGTTTTTTTTCTTTAAAATAAAATTATTCGTTTTTCGAAAAAAACACGTTTAATGGAAAATAAAACTTAAAAACTTGATTTTTTTATACACTTCTACTATATCGGGGAAGAGCATTTATTTTTTTTTGTTTTTTTTTGTATAATTTTTCAGATCCATAAAAAAAATTTAATATGTGAGTACAAAGAAAAATTTTATTTTTCATTTGAAATATTAACCCTCTTCGTGATATTTGTGTCGTATTTATTTGACATAAAAATGATTCAACCGAAAGCCCCCTCAACAATAGATATATTTGAATTTTCTTCCGGTAAATATGGAAAGTCTGCAGCAGCAATATTGCAATATATTGCATAATATGCCCTATATATCATATACCATATACGGGAGGCTAAAGTTTTTATATAAAATATATAATAATATAAGAATTTCTTAAATGTGTAATACGAATCCGGTTGGAGTAGCAGAAACGTATATCGGGGCATTTAAAACTGGCAGTAAATTAGATTTTATTTTTTAAGGTATAGTTATTTTAAATTTGCCGCTAAATACTCCACAAAGTCAGATTAACACTGAGGCATGTGGCTTGTTTTGAATGTCAACATAACCAAAATTTATAATTTTTGTTTACTTACTTTGTTTTTATGATGTTTTGATGTAAAAAAAAGAGAGTTGATAAAGCTGTTGCTAAAAACACTTTTGTATTCCTGCAGAAACAAAATTTGTTTATAAAATCGCTTTTATTTCAATAATTTAGAGGAATAAACCATTGTTTTGTTCTCTTTAATGGCACGTCAACGTTTTACAATTGTGTAAATTGGGCCTAGTCATTTCGCTTACGACGCATGCGTCTCTTACGCTGCTATGGTAATGTCGAGATTTTTTACAAGTGGGAAGGTTTAAAATAACTATACATTAAAAAAATAAACTTTACACTATTGATCGATACAATAGGAATACTATGAACTTAAATAGAGCCAGTTTTGAAAAAAATCAAAGGGGGTATATTTTGAGAAAAAACCATTTTTCTCGCTATTTTTATATTTTGTTAAAAATGTTAGGTTATGTTTTTTGGTTATGTCGAAAATCAAAGTATGTCATGAGATAGAGCATAGCAAGGAGATATTAAAGCATATTTGATTTTTTAAAATAGATCAATATTTCTAAGAGATATGAACTGTTAAATGTATGTCTGTAGACGGTACTCGTCCAAATTGAACACCCTGTATTTGTTAAAAGGATAGATGGATTTGAAAAATATGATGCCATGGTATACCAACTCTATAGACCCAGCGATTTTCTCGAAAACTAAAAAAATAATCAAGTTCTGCGAAAACCTTCTTAAATTAGTCAACTTGAACTATCTTTTAGCATATATTTGATACTATTAGCTATTGAAATGTGAGCAGGGGGGCATGGTTAGGGATTTTTTTTTAATAAAAAGGGGGGTCGTGTGGTATATAATTTTAAAGTAAATAAAATTCTCTATTGGACTGTATACTTTTTAATTTTTTAAACAATGTTTTTAGGTTTGGACTTTTTATTTTTTTGTGCTAAAAATTGCGATTTTTTAAGTTTTTTTTTTAATTTTTATTTATGATAATTAAAACTAGTTTAAAAGTTAATTTACGTTTTCATCATGAAATTAGTAATTTTTCAAAAATTGTTCGATTTTTTAGAGAAATTTTGACAAAAATACCCATTTTCAACCCTATTTTAAACCCAAAAAAAAATGCTTAAAAAATTAAAAAATATATAGGTAAATGGAGAATTTAATAAACTTCAAAATGATGTATCACAAGACCCCCTTTCTATATAAAAAAATGCCCCCCAATACCCCCTTGCCCACTTATTAAGAGCTGAAAGTATCAAATATACGCTAAAAGATAGATTAAGTTGTCTTATTTACGATGGTTCTTACAAAGTTTGATTATATCTTTAACTTCTCGAAAAAATATTTGAGTAAATAGAGTTGGGACACCCGGTATATACCTACTAAAGTTTATTTTTTTAAGGTATAGTTATTTTAAATTTGCCGCTAAATACTCCACAAAGTCCGATTTACACTGAAGCATGTGGCTTGTTTTGAATGTCAACATAACCAAAATTTATAATTTTTGTTTACTTACTTTGTTTTTATGATGTTTCGATGTAAAAAAAGAGAGTTGATAAAGCTGTTGCTAAAAACACTTTTGTATTCCTGCAGGAATAAACCATTCTTTTGTTCTCGTTAATGGCACGTCAAAGTTTTACGGTTGTTTTAATTGGGCCTAGTCATTTCGCTTACAGGGCATGCGTATCTTTCGTTGCTATGGTAATTTAGAGATTGTTTACAAGCGGGAAGGTTTAAAATAACTATACCTTAAAAAAATAACCTTTAATGTTACGACTATTCCAAGTTTGGTCAAAATCCGTGAGAGGAGTGCAGGAATCTTGGCACGCTTGACCCGCAATGCCTCATAGGCCTTTGTATTAATTTTTACATTGCTTACGAAGAGTATTAAAAGCCAAATTGTCATCTAAAGGCTCTAACGGTCTAACTCCAAAACGTCATATTTTTCAGGAGACGTAAAAAACGATTTAAAACTTAATTATAGCAATGGAGCTCTCTACAACTAGAATTATGAAACAAAAGACGTCTACCCTATCTCTATCTCATTTGTGCTACACTTTCCAGCCAACCAAATAAATACTGTATTTGTTTTTCATACAACAAATACAGTATTTATTTGGTTGGCCGGAAAGTGTAGCAGTGAGAGGCACGTACGAACATAGCTAATGTGAATCTGTAGAATAAGATAATTCTACTAAAATTTAGATGGCGCCAGTAATTTCTTTATTAATGCACTTTTCGCCCGGCCAAGTAAATATTGTATTTGTTCAACAAAGAACAAATACAGCATTTGTTTGGTTGGGTTGAAGTGGGAGTGTATGTATGTCTTCTATCCTTTTTGGGTAGAACTTTTGTCCCTGTCTAATTTAATGGGAGAATTCTCCATTTAGAACTTTAAAACTAGCTTGTTCACAGGTAAAAATGTTTGAAATGTGTTAATGTATTTAAAACTTTTCATTGTTATCTATTTTATATAAATTATTTGAAAATTAAATTTTAACCACAAAATCTAAATTCACTAATGGTCTAACTCCAAGGAAAGATAAAAGAGGATACCTATCGTATTATATCGCGTAATATTATTACAAAAAATTTATATTTTTATATTTAATATATAATATTACTACTAGGTAGGCATAATATATATACCTAGATAATATTAATATTATAAAATTTATACATTATAAAACCTTCATAAAAATAATTAAATCCCATGAGAAAAAAATATATTTTATTTTGTAACGTTATGTTATAATAAAAATATAATAATTATTAAGCAACATTCAAAACTTAAATACCTTATTTACATTTTTGTGGTCAATATTATTAAAATCTAATATTATTAAACAATCAAATATTATCTAACTAAATTCTAATGTATATTATTATACATAATTATGTATGTATCATAAATGTAACGAATCTTTAACAGTTTGCTGCATATTTTTTTTATGTTTTTTGGACTTGCTTAAGTATTTATTATTATAAAAAAGATTTAAGTTATAATTATTTTAGTTTTTTTTCTGAAATAGAAACTTAAACATAGGGTATAAACGGGATCCCCTGTTGTCGAGAAATAGTTTGACATTAGTGACAGTTCTCATTTAATTGTTTTCTCACAATCATATGGAGTTAGACACTTAGCGACTTAAAATATTTACATTTTTGCATTTTTTGAGGCTGATATTGGTTTAATGCAACTTTTTTTTTTGAAGTATGTTGGTAATCAGATAATGAAGCAAATTTGATAAAAATCTCATTTTCGAAAAATTTGGAGTTAGACAACTAGAGCCTTTAGTGGACGAAATTTCCACATTGTTAAGCGATAAAAACAATCAGTTCCCACGTACAGAACATATAATGTAATTTAATTGCGTAATAAAATTATTCTACAATAAGTGATGTTTATAGCCAGCTATTTGCCCATTTACATGCTAAAATGTTGAAGCTAACCGGAAAGGCTTAAATTCAATGTAATTCTCTACCACTACATACCAGCTAGTAAAATTTAAAGTATGGTTATCAAGGTTTTTAAAGTGGCACGTGGCATAATATTAATTATAATTCTAATAATAATTATTGCACTTCGCTGATAGATGAGCGTTTGTAAACAACAACAATAACAAAATAGTGAGATGCATGACATTTGACAAAAACTCTCATATCGCTCTTTCTGAGTAATTTCTTAGAAAACTGCAAAAAACGATTTGCATATTATTCAATAAACAATAAATTTTGCAAAAATCAACCTACGACTGTTATTGTGTGAAAAGATGCGTCTTGTAGTACTTAATATGTGGTTAAAATTTCAGAACGATTCACTGACTATTTTTTGCAAAATTGCAATTTTTTATCCGAGACATGTTTTTTTTTACAATAATATTATGCGTACAATAATGATTCTACGGGTATCTTATGAAAGGCGAACAGTTGTTTTATTTTACATGCTAAAATCGATTTTTTTTTTAATTAATAATTTCTTTTGATAAAACAACTCTTCCCCTTTCATAAGATACCCTTAGAATCATTATATCTTTAATAAAACAACTTGAATTCGTAAACAATGTATAATATTAAAAATCTTCGCCTAGCGCTTTCGTTTTACAACATCATCGGGGCAAGGCCCTAAAAATAAGTTTTAACAGGAAATGTAGCATTTCCAAAATTATAAAAAAATTTTTTAAAAAAGTTTTTTAAAATTTTTAACTTACTCTTCAGGGCATCCTACATCAAAACAAACGATAAACATTTATGTATAAAACTAAAATTACATTAAATATAGACTAAAAACTAACAAATAAATGTTCGAAATGGCATGACATTTTTTTACAAGAAGTGAGGTTATGTTGTGTGAGATCGAGAATTTTGGGCAAAAGTAAGAAAATATTAGGGAGAGGAAGAAGAAGAAGAGAAATTACAATGCGGGATATTTAAATTAAATTTTTAAACATAGGATTAGATTTTTTGTTTAAACTGATCTGTTTATTTAAACAAAAATCTTGGTTATGTTTTGTGGCCAGGAATATTTCGAGGTCCTCATAAAAATCCAGTTTAGGGTCATTCCGGTAAGTTACAATGTGATGTAAAAGTTTTAAATCATTGTCAAGGTTAATGATTATTATATTTTAAGTGGTGACTTAATGTGGAAGTTTTGGGACGGTCGATATGCTCCTGCCCACGGACACGAATTTGGCGAATGCTTTGGCCTATGTAAAATTTTTGACAATTACATGTTAGTTTGTAAATACCGCTTTTTTCAAGCTCTGGTTTGGACGCATAATATTATTGTAAAAAAAACATGTATCCGATAAACAATTGCAATTTTGCAAAAACTAGTGAGTGAATCGTTCTGAAATTTTAACCAAATATTAAGTACTACAAGACGCAACTTTTTACACAATAACAAAGTCGTAGGTTGATTTTTGCAAAATTTATTGTTTATTGAATAATATGCAAATTTTGATCGTTTTTTGACGTTTTCTAAGCAATTACTCAGAAAGAGCGATATGAGACTTTTTGTCCAATGTCATGCGTCTCACTATTTTGTTATTGTTGTTGTTGTTATTGTTCTTGTTTATAATCGCTCATCTATTAGCGAAGTGCAAGTTGCAGTTTTCTGAGCAAGAAATCTTCTTAAAACGCCATTTTGAAGAATTTTTAATTTCCTACAAGATGGTTACTTTGCTTGTTGTTAAAATCAACTTTTTTACTGGTATGCAAAAATTTGCAAAAATAGAAATTTTCTGACCTTTAATTGTTAATATCTTAAAAACCACAGCAAATCCACCGCAGCAGATACATAGGTTTTGAATTAAAGAATGCTTTTGTACCGAAATACACAAAAAGCATTCTTTAATTCCTACAAACGGTATACACGGTGTATTTGAAATAACGTCGGAAATTTTAACAGATAATTCTACATCATAAAATATGACAAAAAGTTCCTATAAACATATGTCTAAAAATGCTACGGGAGCTACGCCCCTTTGAAAGTGGCTAAAAAAATTGGTTTTTATTTAATAACTCAGGAACCCTTTGAGATATATCAACGAGGTTTTGCACGTCAACTAATCATATTCAAGCCCGTTTGTGTGTGTTATTTTCATGTACTTATTTCAACCAGGGGTGTGCGAAACGGGGGGGGGGGGCTTATCAGTTTTTTGTCCCAAACTTTTTTCTGTGTAACTTTTTTGCAATTTTATTTTTGAAATATGATTCCTCAGGTCAAAATACATAAAAAAGGTTCTCTTGTTGTAATACTGTAGGATTAACCGTTTTTGAGAAAAGTTCATTTGAAGGTGAAATTTCACGGTTCGAGGACGAAAAATTAAATACTAAAATGTTGAAAACCAAAATTTTAATGATGCAGGGCGAATTTACATTAAACACTAAGAAAAAAACCTCATATACAGGTACTTCCAAAAATCAACCTTATGGTCTCCTAAATATGCACCATTTTTAAAGGGCTATGGTAGCTTTAAAAGCGTTTTTTCGACCTACATTATGGAAACTTTTTTCTTAGTTTTTGATGTAGAAGAACATTGCATCATTAAAATTTTGGTTTTCGACATTTTAGTATTTAATTTTTCGTCCTCGAACCGTAAAATTTCACCTTCAAATGAACTTTTCTCGAAAACGGTTAATCCTACAGTATTACAACAAGAGTACCTTTTTTATGTATTTTGACCTGAGGAATTATATTTCAAAAATAAAATTCCAAAAAGTTACACATAAAAAAGTTTGGGACAAAAAACTGATAAGGCCCCCCCGTTTCGCAGACCCCTGGTTTAAATAAGTACGTGAAAACGACATGCAAAGATGGGACTTATTAGGATTAATTCACGTGCAAAACCTCAAAGGGTTCCTGAGTTATTAAATAAAAACCGATGACGCATTTTTAGACATATGTTTATAGAAACTTTTTGTCATATTTTATCATGTAGAATCACGTTAAAATTTCCTACGCTATTTCAAATACATAAAAAAAGTACATTGTCAACCCCAACATATTATTACATAGGTTTTGCTTCTATACACCTGTATTACCTGAAAAACTTGACAGACCTCTGGATAAGCCAGTGTCATGGCAAAAGTTTCATATCACTGGACTGTTAGTTTAGAAAACACCGAGGAAAATACTAAGTTTTCTTCTATTTGTTTACTTATAATATAAATATCGATCGATCAAAAATAAAATTATATATTGGTCGAAATGTTTTTTAATCGCAATAAAGGGTCACGTAATCTCCATAACTTTTAAATATACACTGTATATTCAAAAGTTACATTCTCTTACTTAATAATTGAAAACAAAAGACGGTTTAATATAAAATTAAAAAAAAATAAAAAATAAACTAAATTTTAAAAAAACTATAAAAATTACGATACTTAAAAAAATATATTTTTATTATTTAATTTTTGTATTTTTAGTTAAACCGTCTTTGTTCAAATTAACATATTTATAGAAAAGTTATGGGGGGTAAGTGCCTATTCACGCATAAGAACATAATACATAACAATGCGATGCCGTGATTGGCTTGATGTACCGCCTTGTATCTTGTAAGCCAATCACGTCATCGCATTCTTATGTTTTATGTTCTTATGCAAGCTTCTTGATAGGCCTTAATGTGGCCCTTTTTTGTGAATTAAAGACGATTCGCCCGATAGATTTTTGATTTTAAATCGATGTTTATATAAGTAGGGTAGATACCCCAGTTATAGCCACCTTAAGAAAAATTCTGTTTTTATTTATTTTTATTATGATCCATTATAATGTTAAGGTTGCAAGTTTTGGTTTTTCTGAAACTTACAATATATCTCTACTATAAAATAAATGTTTAAACAATATAACTTCAGCTGATATGTTATAAAATAAAAAACAAACAAAATATTACTAATTATCTAGTTTTAGCCACCCAAGCACCGGTTTTAGCTATAAATATTCACCAGATATAGCCACCATTAAAAAAAAACTAAAAAGAAGTTAAAAATAAATAAATAACAGATTTAGAACATTTAATATTTATAGTTTTTTAAAAATATATAATTCTTAATCAATATTTAAAACGATTTCGTTTTTTATTACATTTTTTCTTACATACATCTTTTCTTGGATAATTATCCGATAATTATAAATATTTATTAATTTTATTTATTTTTTATTTATTTGTTAAGAGTCTTTTTGGGATCTGAACCAGCTGGTAGTTTATACCATATTCGACACCATAAGTTTTACAAAACAATTTATATGTATGTGACAATTTCACATTGTGACAAGTTTAGTTTTCAGCTTCAGTCTTGAATCATTTGAGTCATTTTGATGGCCCGTTCTCGACTATATTTTGTATAATACTCCTCCTTTTTTTAATTTAAATGTATTATTGGCTAATATTTAAAGGTGGTTTTCGCTAAAATCTTTATTATTTGTACAGTAATTTTGACATATTGATATTTTTTGACATTGGCTATAACTGGTACTACTTAGGTTCCAGTTTTAGCCAATTCTGTGGCTATGGCTAGAAAGAAAAGCATATTAGTGTTCCAGTTATCGCCATGCAAATTTAAGAATAAATTCTGCAAAATATGTATTAAAATATTAATAAAGTAACTGTTTAATGACTTACCTTTAACTTAATATAAATGTTTTACGAATTTAATTTTACCTGAATTAGATATTTAAAATTATTTTTCTGGCGGTTTCTTAAGAAAAGTCATAAGAAATTACATTTTTTTCAAAATCAAAATTTTAAATAGGCGCGTTTCGCTACATTTAAAACTTATTTAACATACTTGTTGTCCCAACTTTTATCATTCAAATCGGATTTAAACGATAATTTTGATCTAAAGTCTCCTATTTCTTAGCTATACCCAAAAAACTACTCTGACTGGCTAAAACCGGTGCAGTAGCTAAAACCGGTGATCCTACCCTAAATCAATTTTACAAGAACACCTAGTGTTTTATTATGTCCCGAAACATTTTTTTTTATTCTTAGAAGAAACTCCTGCCGCTTTTTCGATAAGAATATTTTATATAGGATACCTTGCATATTTTAGTTCAATTATATAGAGAACATACTGGAATACAAGGTAAAAGCAACTACTGTTTCAAAATTTACAGTTAACTGTTAATTTAAAACTAGTTTTTGAGTTAATAAATCAATTAGAGCTCATATTATGTAGATTTTTTTTACCGAAATGTGTCGATTAAAAAAATTGTTAAAAATTCATAAAAATACCTAAAAAAAGTTTAAATTTGTATACAAATACACAAGTGTAACCATAAACAAAAAGCTGAAACTAATTGTAGTTAATCGCTTTTGTTTATGGATGGAGCCAGATCAAATAAATTATGCAACAAACGGGTTGATATTACATGTAGGTACACTTGTTAATTAGGGTGGACCTCAAAACATAGATTTCCAGGAACGCCCCCGTAAAATTGATCCAAATTATCTGAAAATGATATGTACAAAATTTCAGGTCAATCCACACAAAAAGATAATATCTTATCTGATAAAAATGATTTATTTGGACATATGCATTTTCTTCCATATGAGTGGAATCACAGAATGAAACAGATACGAAATTGCAGAAAAAACGGATAGAAGAAATCTACCTCTTTAATCCATGTCCGTGGTCTAAAGAAGCCCGGCAGAGCGTCCTATTCATTGAAAATCGTATAATATGTGTACAATTTTCTTTTAATTTTTACTTTATAAACATAATCTTATATTAATTTTTTTGCTTCAAACGTCGGTGAGAAGTAATTCAATCTAAATATACAGATATCATTAAATTTCTCAATTAATATATACGGATTGATACCAATTAAAAATATAACTGCATATGCAGATAGAACGGATAGGTTTTGTATCAAGATTGATTGTATCACGATTGATTTTGTATCCGAAATTTTTTATAGAGGGCGTCCCAAAAATTCTTCTTTTAAGGGACCACCCTAAGATATATGGGATATACATGGAATAATATATTTGAGAACAAAACAAATCCAATGTGAATTTTATAATGGGTCTAATTGAGCTGTGAAACCCAATTGGATACATATGTTGCAACATACGCCGATATCCTCCAAATTCGTGTCGTCCTCATCACGCACCAGGCCACTACTCAGGCCCGTAATGGACCAGTTTGGCCACAGGGACAATTCTATAATTGGGCCACCAATTAAAGTGAACTAAGGCAAGTACGATTTTTTTAATGTAAGTTGTCACTCATGTCGTAAAAAATACCAAATTTCAGCTTGAAAAAAATGAAATCAGGGTCCGCCTCATTTCCTTTAAAAATTAAAAAAAAATACGTTATATGTTTATATAAAGGACGATTTTTTAATTGTATATGTTTGACCCTGAGGTCTCAAAACGACAATTTGAGATAAGAAAATGCGTGAAACATAGACATTGGACTTACTTTGATGTTAGATGTTCTTGTGATGTCTGAGCTCAGAAGTGGTGATGGATAGGTCCTGTCTCTATATTCAGTAACGCGAAAAAGGTGGTGTTGAAGTGGAACTGTATATCATAGATGGTATCTATAATCTCCTTTTTGCATAGCGAGTGACCGACAGCAATGGCCGGCGGCGATATTGATTGATAGTATCGAGTGTACGCGCTGCGTCCCGAACTAATTACTACTCATATTTGATGGCGACTGCCAAATTTCAGCGCAAACAAAATAAATTTGACATGGACCTACCTCATTTGAAAATAAAAAAATATAAAGTTAATTAACTGTTATAATTTCGTAATAAAAAAAAAGATTCTTTGCCAAATTTTATTCATATGAAAAATGGAAAAAATAAATAAATTATTAATTAAAAAAGTAGATGGATAAATATTTTGTTTGTTTTTTTAATCTGAAAGGCACATATTTTCATTTTTCCATTTTGCACATAAAAAAATGTGACACACGGAGGAACAGACAGAAGTCGTTCAGAATTTTGTGAAAAATACCTGTAATGCACTTTTTGACTATTTAGGAAAATTTAAAAATATCGTATAATTTACTTTCCCTACGACCTAGTTAGTAGTTAGTGCCTATTTTGCACCCGTTGCCTTTGCTAGCCTCAAATTGGCAAACTAAATTTAAGATAATTTTTGTATTTTTTTGATGTGTAGGTTATAGGTGGTAGGAAAAATAGTATACGCACCTCGCTAGGTGTGCTAATAGCACACTGTTCTAAGAATATACTTAAAAACTTCTTTGGACATTCTCAATAATTATGTGCCTTCATGGCGTAGTGCTAGAAGGGTTTAGTAAAATAGTGTTTGGAGGGTTTTAAGTGTGTCCATCTGTGTTTAAGTACTATAAACGGATTTTTATGGATAGGCCAGTGCGCTCTCAACTTTACGATTAAAGCGTCATAAGGCAGGATGGGTGCCAACGAACTAACAACTCTTATATAAAGTATCGCCAACATCTCGGTTTGTTTGTAAACAAATAGTAGATATATTCAGGCCTAAACAATAACTATTACCAGTAACTGTTATTGTTTTCTCTGTTAGAACAAAGCTGTGCGAGTAAGACAGACAAATGTATATGTTGCCTACGTTTTTTTCAATTTTTACAAATGAAATGCCTATTATAGAGAGAAGAGTTATCAGTTCGTTGGTACCTATCAACGAACTAATAACTCTTCTTTCTAGAATACGCATACCGTTAAAATAAAGTATCGCCAACATCTCGGTTTGTTTGTAAACAAATATTAGATATATTCAGGCCTAAACAATAACTATTACCAGTAACTGTTATTGTTTTCTCTGTTAGAACAAAGCTGTGCGAGTAAGACAGACAAATGTATATGTTGCCTACGTTTTTTTCAATTTTTACAAATGAAATGCCTATTATAGAGAGAAGAGTTATTAGTTTGTTGATGCGTGCAAGTGAGAGGCACTATTGTAGTAGTATAGTAATTAATCTACGTATAATATGTTATTATTAATAACAAAATAAACTAATCGAAAAAAGTTAAGGATATTTTGGTTTCTCTGAGAAAAAATAATCGAAAAAACAAAAAATAGCCCGCCGCTGTTTCATCATTATGTTTAAATGTATTGAACATGTCTGGGACATGCTTGGTAAAGCAGTAATTGATCGTCAACCACATTTTCAGGACGTAGGGAGCAAGTTCTTCCGGATTTATGGAATATCTTGGACCAAAATCAGTTAAATCGCTTAATTTTAAGTATGCATTTTAAGTTGAAGCGGTTATAGCCAACAGAGGTAGAATTACACGATATTAATTAATTTTCAGTTTTTAAAAATAATTTCTCTTTCGTTACATTAAGGGAAAACCTATTGTTAAATCTGTAATATGAATATATTTAAATTGATTTTTATTTGTTTTTTAGAAATCATTAGGGAATATGGACATTGTATGATTTTTTTCTACTACTGATTTAGAATGTAAGCAAATACACACACTTTTCAAACACAGAATGAGTTAGAATGTGCCATCTCTTGTTTATGAAATTAAAGGAAACTAAAGCAAAAGTAGCAAAAATATATATATTTTACCATGAAACATTGAATAATTTAATGCAATTTAAAGTTTTGCGTTAAATTTACATAACGTTTATTAGTTTTTCTTAATATTTGACCAGTTTTTTATTAATTTAGTTCAAAAAATTAAAACTGCTCCATCTATTGTCAAATATTTAAACCTGATATCTGTCAAAACAATCTGACATATCCTTCAATTTTTGCATTATAATTTGTAAATATGTGCTAAAATTAAATAAAAATCTTTTTTAAGTACTGATTTGATAAAATTATTAAATAACATTAATTGCTTTATTTAAAAATATGTGTTTTGTTGCATTTACAATGTCGAGTCACAAAAAAACAGTGTTTCATATTTGCAGTCGAAGACAAAGTATAGTTACAACATGTATAGTCATTCCGCACTAGCGGGACCGTCATACTCGCCTGCCGGCTCGTATAACAAACTTTCCGCTCGCGCGGAATATTGTCTATTCCATACTAGTTATAGAATATACTATTTCCTAGACTGTTTTTTTCCGAGAGAAAGCACCATTCTTAACAATATCCTTAACTGACTTAATGCTGACGCCCCTTCTTACCACTCTCAAGACTGGAAAACGATCGCGCGCAACCATGCCCGAGAAAAGCATAATAAATATAATCAAGCTGCTGAGGATATTCGACGATCTTTCACCCCGCTGGTATGTTCTTGTGATGGTGCGCTTCATCAAGAATACGAGGCTTTTTTAAAAAGAACTTCAAATGTACTCGCGGAAAAATGGAAGAAGCCATTATCACAAATCCTAAGCTGGATACGTATTCGTATTCAGTTTTCGATAATCCGTGCTGTATCGCTAAGACTAAGAGGTACTAGACGGAAGATAAGAAGTTTTGGATTGGAGGACGGAGCAGGAATGGAATTTTTACACATTTAAAATTTATACCTTTTTTTATATTATTTAGTTTATTTAATTCTTTTTCCTGTATTTAATTAATATACTCTCCATCTCTCACATATCCTTAACTTTTTTTGATCAGTTTATGTGAGTCAATCCATATCGAATGGCTATTGAAGCATAAGGTCACATTAAAACAGTATGCGCCCAGGTGGACAGAGTAAACAGTGGTAGAATTGGAAACCCTCTGACCCATACGTGAACCGAATGAATTAATATTAATATCTCGTGAAATTTAAAATGAACCCTTTTAGATCGGTTTAGTCAAAAGCATATTAAATTACAGAAAAGAGAGTTGAAAAGAAATAATGTAACTTTATAAAATTTGACTAAAAAGAAATGATTTAGCAATTTTTAATCTAAAATATAAAAGAGGAAAAACCTGTCTATGTATATATGTATTATAACTATTATAGGTGTTCGGTTTTGTTTACCCACAGAATAGCTTGACCTCTAACTTCTAGAATAGCTAGAAACTTAAAATGTGATATATGTATGAAGTATCCCCCCACGACTACGTAAAAATCTGAAACTTCAGTCGAACGGTCGGTCGGTTGCGGTTATATGCACACTCTCTGTTTTTTTTTAATAAAAAGTGGTTCCTTTGGAGAGGTTAAATCCAAATTTGCACTCCTGTGCTATTTTTTTTTGCACAGCTATGTGCAAAAATGCATTCGTTTTGTTTTTACAAAACTTACCGAATTCTGTATATGCGCCTTCGCCATATTTGTGAATTTAAGGATCCACAAATACATTAATTATGTATTTATAGTTTTTATCTTTCGTTCCCCTTAAATGTTATTTAGAATAAATATTTAATGACCCATACAAAAGACGTAATATGAAAAGGATTCCATTTCAGTCCATTTATGTCGAAATAATGTTGGTTAAAGCTTAACTTTTATGGTACAATGAATATGTGAAATTAAATTTTTATAATACATTTTCACTTTCTGAAATAAAACATAAACCAATAAATGAAATATTAATTTGTGTACAACAGAAAAGGGTCACGTTTCAGTACAAAACCACCATAACAACACCAACATAAATTTTGAGTTATGGTGGTCTTCACGGAAAGAAATTAGTGGGCTCTGCGCTATACATTATAAGATATTTGGTAACAGTGGCAAATTATAGTGATTTAAGCTATAGATTATAAGGGACACAATAACTAATAATGTTAAAAATAAATTGGAAACGATTATATATATTACAGACACGATTATATTTATTACAGGCACTATTATAAATTTACAGAAATTTTATTATATTATAAAAATTATTAGCACGGACAATAATTAAATCTATTTAAGCTATAAATGCCATACTATTTGTTATATTTTATTATTCACTAAACAATTAAAGTATTTCATATAAATTTTTACACTAACTGCCATAATTGTAAGAGAAAGCCTTGTATTTATATAATAAGCGATTATAATTTGCTTGGTATGTGTGTTATAGCGCTCCTAGCTATAATTTTTTTTTTCCGTGTTGTACTCATAGTGCGATTTATGGGGTGTAGTTTAGTAGGGACCAAAATAATTCAACACCAAGTACTGACACTGACAAATTAAACTGTCCAATTTAAAAAGCCAGGCATTTTTTTCCTCTGTTGCCAGGTCGCACCTGAGCGTAAAATGTAAAAATTAAATAATTTACAATTCAAAAACTTAAGGTTATAATTATAATTGTCAAATGATTTGTCAGTAGAATTTCAAATGTGGTAGGTTTTATTGAATTAGTTTGAAAATTCTTGATTCTGATTGGTGGTATCTTTTACAGAACTTAGCAATAAAACGAGATAATTGACGAAGTGGATAAAATTTAATAAGGAAACTAATTTAACCTTTCTCGTAGCATTAGACTTTTTTGAAGTAAGTAGAGCATTGTTAATATTTACTTTTCACCAGAATATATTTAACAACAGTACCCGGACTTAAAACCGAAAACGTTGAATGTCTACGGAATAGGCTTCTCGAATCGACGTTGTCAAATTGACGCGGTAAAAGGCGTTGCCGCTGTAACTAATAATTCCCTTTCAAGTGAGAAATTAAAACAAGGTAATAGATTTTTTTGATTAATCGTTTATTCTCTTTATCAGTATTAAAAAAAAACTACAGCTACAGCTTTTAAGTGGTCAGGGCAGCAGGTGATTTGTTTTAATGGAAAGAGGTTCGTGTTATACTATTATATTTTTTACATTTTTTTAAACATGAAGATTTTTCATTTTGCTAAAAAATGCGTTTTGAGTTTTTTTTTTGAATACTACTTTTTCAAAATTATTATTATAATTATATAGTTTTTTTTACAAGGTTTTAAATTTTCCTACATAAGTGGAGACATGGATTGTAACAAAAATGATTCTTACCAAAAAAAATATATAATTCTTACCTTAAACCAGAATATATCTATATTGTAGATATATTCTGCCTTAAACATATATATAATTCTTACCTTAAACATACTGAGATTTGACTTTCTTCTGCTCCTGCAATTTAAAAAAGTGCAGTTACAATTGTTCGTATTTTTCATTTTTTATCAAAATCCACTACTAATAAAACAATAATAAAAAAGTATAACAAATATTCTGGAAAAACTACGAAAAATTCTGTCAACAAACTTTTAAAACATAGGTTATGTTTTCTTAAAACGCGCCCGGCTTTTTACCAGCTCTACAGAACTCTGCAGTACTTTCCTTGGTAGTTCACTTATTTCCCGTCAGATGTGATAGTGTTTGAAGCCTATTTTTGCCATTAGGATTAGTACACTTTTAAAGCATTGCAGGTATACGGAGTTCAGGTACTTGTGTAGATATATTCTGCTTTTCACTTAAATTTGGTTTGGACTTTTCGAATCAAGAATATTAAAAACTACTTAGGCTCAACTATCGCAGTTTTTTATATTCTTGATTCTTAAATTTGAACAAACTTGTGAGAAAGAAAACTATTTGTGATATCTAAGTATCTACCTTCAGATGATTTCTCATGTAGGAAGTCCCTAATTCCCAGTTAAAAGTAAGATAAAGTCTGCTAAAAAAAACTCCTGCCAACAAAGTAATAGGCTTAGGTTCATTAAAATCAAAAACAAAAAAAAAAGTTAAAAAAAAATTAAATTTTTTTCAAAAAAAAAAAAAAAAAATTACAAAAAAAGTTTCTTTTTTCGTAAAACAAAAAATAAATGAAAAAAAAATATATTTTTGACAAAAAATAAATTTACCCCGATTATAATAAACCTGTTGTCCAAATTTGAAGTCTTTAGCCCGAAGCGTTCTTGAGTTATCGTGGTCACTAATTTCCTGGACACAAAGACCGACAGACCAACAGACAAACAGACCGACCGACGGACACACAATTTTTTTTTTGACGAAAATCATATTTTTTGGGTATAAAACGTCCAGAAACGTAAAAAAAGTAATAAAAATTTTTCGATTTTTTTTTTCCAACTCAAGAAAGTAAAAACACAAAAATGTAGGAAATTACATATATTTTTTAGATTATCCGATTTACCTGGGAATTTTTTTTCTTTGGTTCTTGGTCAGCCTTAAGTCTAAACCAAAGCAAAAAAAAGCAAGAACCAGAAAACAAAGAAATCCCATATAAATTCACCCTAGCTACTCATAGGCTTTTTGGTTTTGATTTTTTTTATGTATATTTTTTTATTTATGATTTAGGGCATATCCACAGGCTCGCATAACAACATAGTACATAACAATGCCATGCCTTGTATCTTGTAAGCCAATCACGGCATAGCATTCTTATGTTTTATGTTCTTATGCAAGCTTCTGGATAGGCCTTTATACTTAAATTGTAACATAAGTTCTTTAAGTACTTATGTTACAATTTAAGCATTTAAGCACATAATATGTGCAAAGGTTTTTCACATAAAAACTTGCTATTTTAATAGTTTTTTAATTTTATTTAACCAATATTATTAATAATGTTGTTCTTTTTACGAAAACCTTTTTTTACATTTTTAAAGTTAAAACTTTTTTATTAACAGTAAGGTTATTCCCAGGGTTTTTCAGTAGGGCGATTCTTCTCCTTTTCAAAAAATCTATTCCTAAGTACAATTATGTCTTTTTTAAGTTCTTTTCTATTATTAAAGGTAGCTAGGATGTTTTTTTGAGCTTCTTGACTTTCCTGGGTACTTCTGGAAAAAAATTACAAATTTTATTACAAATTTTAATTTAGGCCCACACGCAAACATGTCAAATTCTACCAAAAATTAAATTTTGCACATTTTTTTAATTTATTTTAACGATACACAAATTTTTTAATATAGGTCAACTAAATTACAAATAAATGTGTACGTGCCTATTCACAAACTCGCATAAGAACATAAAACATAACAATGCGATACCGTGATTGGCTTGATGGGTCATGTATCTTGTAAGCCAATCACGGCATAGCATTCTTATGTTTTATGTTCTTATGCAAGCTTCTGGATATGCCTTAAACCTTAAACTTTAACAGGCATTTGTGTATAAATGTATTAAAGATTTAAGGCATATCCAGAAGCTTCCATAAGAACATAAAACATAAGAATGCGATGTCGTGATTAGCTTACGCATTGTTATGTTTTATGTTCTTATGCGAGCTTGTGAATAGGCACTTATTTAGCAATCTTAATTTATCACAAGGAATTAACAAATTTTTACCTTCTATTAACACTAGGGTCACTTCATCTGAGTCTTAGTTTTTTCTTTCGTTTTTTTGTCATTAGTTTTCGTTTTTTTGGACTTAGCTTTACTTCATTCAAGAAAACCAGAGCAAAAACAGACCAAGTACAGAAAAACAAAGTGAACCCAGATGAAGTGACCCTAATTAACATAAGAAAAATATTAACGTTGCTACCAAGAATTTCCCTATTTTAAAACCCAAAATTGCTCCGGTAAAATAAACGTGGTCAAATGATGTATCACACATTTAATACAGCAAAATCGTCGTCTCGTATATAAAACGTAGGTCTATTTGAAAAATTGTTGTGGCTCATATATGAGCCGCCTGGTAGCGAACGTGTTAATTTACCAACCGTTTTTTTGACAGTAAAACAATTATCTAGGATGGAATCCCGGAATTTTGCTTTTTTTTTCAAATCCCGAAATCCCGGAATAGAAAGCGAATAATCCCGAAATTTTCGGAATTGTAGGTAGACTGCTTAAAAAAAATAATTTATTTTTCATCTATTTACTCACTTTTTAACTTCCAATTCCGGGATTAAGTTCGCATTCCCGGGTTTACAGTTGCCAAGTCCCGAAATGCCAGAATTAAAATTTCCTTTTGGGATTTCAATCCCTAACAACAACCTTTTTTCTTCTTTTTAGAGTCAATTGATTGAATATCTTCCTCATCTTCTAAGTTACCTTTATCTCCCTGTGCGGATTTTACATCTTTTTCTGGTTCAGGTTCTGATACGGGTCCGTCTTCCTGTTCAGGTTCGTGTTCATGTTCATGTTCGTGTTCATGTTCAGCTTCTTGATCATGTTTAGGTTCGAAAATATGTTCATGTTCAGGTTCAGGTTCGGATTCCACTTCGGGTTCTGCTTCAGCGTCCATATCGCAGCAAAGGGAACCACTGCGATAGTTTTTGATTACCCCAGAGCATTTCGAATTTTGGAAACATTTAAATGGAAAGCCGTCCAAATCTGTAAATGTTTCTTTTTTAGGTGGGGGTGGGGGTGGGGGAGGTGGTAATGGTTCTCCTCGGAGTGCTTCTATACATTTTTTCAGTTCCTTGGTTTCTCTTTCAATAGATTCCATCAAGTTACCACAATATTGACATATTTCAGAATATTTCTTTTCAACTTCTTGTAGTGTTTTATCATACAAAACACGAGCTTTTAACCTTTGATCTAAACTTTTTTGTATTAAGGTTATTTTATAGGAAGTTTTATCCATATCAATCTGGCAACATTCGTTTTCTTGTTTTGTAGCAGTGAGTTTATCAAGAAGTTCATTTCTTCTTCTTTTTAAAAATATAATATGTTTAACAATATTTTCATTTTGCTTTTCAAACTTTTTGCTGAGTACGCTTGTCTCTTCTCCTGGTTCTTCTCCGTTATAAAAGGTGTGTACGCTGTCTTTTTGAGCTGCCACATCTCGTTTTATGCAGTTCTTTACATTCTCACACATATTGAATTTTTATATCTGTTAATTTTTATATGTTAATGAAAAAAATGTGTTTATGATTTTATGTTATGGGATTATTTTATGTATTACATTCTTAATAATTATTGGTTTTAAATTAAAAAACTATTATTTTTCATATTGATGGAGTTACTTGACACACACAAATGTCAAAATATGCTGAGTCTTTTCGGACAAAACTTAGGGTTATTCCACTAGATAGGTAGATTTGTTAGACTATGTAGGTATATCGCACAAATTGGTGGTCTGAGGTATTATACCAATATCAATATAATAATTAATACGCCAATTTATGATCATAATTACCACCATATTTATGCAGCTTTAAATGTTAAAAAACTTAAGAATAGAAGACATAAATCCGATTTATTCACACTTTTTAAATTAGTTAATAATTCCGTAGACTGTCCGGATCTATTGCGTCAAATTCAGTTTAATATTCCTGTAAGGAATATTCGTAGAGCAACACCAACTTTTTATATTCCGTTTCACCTCACAAATTTTGGTTTGGACTTTTACCCTTAGATAGAACTATGAACTTGGCTCATAAGTACAGTAATTTAGATTTTTTTAGTTTATCCTTTAAGGCCCGGTTGTACAAACCTCGCTCAAATTTGAACCTAGCTCAACTGCCATGGAAAAGATTGTTGCAACAATTATTTCAATGGTAAAGGAACTCCGCTCAAAGTTAAACCAGGTTTGTACAACCGGGCCTAACTCGTTTAAAACTCTTATTAATAAACTCACTTTTTAGTTTTCAATTTTTAATTTTGTCACTATTATAATATATTGTTATAACTATTTCATGTTAAATTTTAGTTTTAGTATCATATATTTTTTTAAAACTTTCTTTTACATTTAATTATATCATGTATTGCTATTATGTATTGGGGATTTCCCGTTAATAAATAAATAAATATTAATTGGTTCAGCGGATATAGTGTGTAAATTACCTATCTACCCTAACAAACCTACCTATCCACACAGTTGTCCCCGAGCTCGCTTGGGTTAAAAAAAATTCGAACCAAAAGTTAAGGTTGGATCCTTGTAGTAATCGGTTTGGAGATAATATATCCACCAACAGCCAAATCCAGAAAATTCGCTTTTGGCAGATAATGGTAACTCTTCTTTGAAGAGGTACATCTTTTACACCAATGATAATAAAAACCTGTTCAAGTGTATTTAGTTAGTATTTTTGACGCAGATTCCAAATATCTTTTCAAAAGTAAGCTATCTATTTTTGTTACGGAGAAAAACATAAATAAAAAAATGGAAAATTGAAATTTAGGGTACTTTTAAGCATTTACTTTTATTTAATTTTAGTAAATATATGACTCTAAAGTATAAATGAAGAAAATCTGTTTCTTTAACTTAATAAAAATGCTAATTAGAACTTAATTTATTAACCATTTTAAATTTGGGAACCTTTAGAAAAATCGATTGATTTTGATTATATTTTATTTTGTTGAGTAGTGTGAAAATTGCAATCCTTCAAAGTTTGACTTTTTAAATCATTTTATGGAATAAGTAAATCAGTGGTTATAAAACGGTTTAGAACATTGAATATAGTTCCTCCATCCGGCGGCGGTTCTAGGGAACCACGGCACTATGATACCAAATGTGTACTTGTTTGGGAATGATGCGAAACTCTCAACAAAATGAGGGTGCTAGGACACGAGGGTGTTGAAGGCAATGAGGCAGCAGACTCTCGTGCTAGAGAAGGGGCATGCACTCAATTTACTGGCCCTAAACCTTTAACAAAAGCCACCTGGTAAAGTCTACCAAAAAATGGGAAGCCAAAATCATAGTTCGATATTGTAAAGACCAAAACTTAAGACAGGCCAAAATATTTATAAAATATGAACCT
This sequence comes from Brachypterus glaber, assembly GCA_958510825.1. Lineage (NCBI taxonomy): Eukaryota > Metazoa > Arthropoda > Insecta > Coleoptera > Kateretidae > Brachypterus > Brachypterus glaber. The sequence continues at coordinate 6,392 of CAUEHQ010000048.1, read as the reverse complement.
GAAAAACAAGAAAAGTGAACTCAGCATTCCGGAAATAAAAACCAGTCATTGCCCTCTAAGATAACGCTTAAAAATTGACACCTGCTGTATATGCTCAGAAGCACCAGAAAAGGCCGAACACATTATCTGCTTTTGCAAAGTCATTGTTTGCAAAAAGCTGAAGGACTAAAAAGTCTTCTCCATCCTGCTTATTCAGAGAGTTACCTGATGTAAAATATAACTTACAAGTCTGGGTATATTGCTTGGATTTGTAATAATTATATTAAAAAAATAAAAAATACCGACAATAAAACGATTTTTTTTAAATAAAATTATTATGCTTTAATTTGCAAAAACTACTGTGCCAAACAAAATATATTATTATTTTATAAGATGTTAAAATATAAAACATAATAACTAACGTTAAATTATATTTAATAAAAAATGGAAAAAAATAAATTTAAATTAAAATAAAATATTTAATCTTATTGCAATACATGTATTAATAAATAAAAAAACTTTAGACAATAGTCTATGCTGGCTACATATATTTTAAATTATTACTTAAAACAAAGATGGGGTTATCAGAGTTTTATATAAATAAAACTTAACTTATTGAGAACCACTGCTTTAAAAAAGGACACTACCCAACAGACCGTAATTTCATCAATGATACTGTAAAAATAGCAGTTACTTTTTCAGGTTCTTAAGTTCAGAAAAAAATAATATTTTTAACTGCAAGTAGCGTATATATTTAGTTAAAAACATGAAATTTATTCAGGTTTAGTCGAAAGTATTATATTTGCTAAAATGTAATAAATAAAAATGCTTAAAAGTGCCCTAAATTTCAATTTTACATTTTTTTAAGAACGTTTTTCTCTGTAAACAAAAATGATAGCTTAATTTTGAAAAGATATTTAAAATCTGCGTCAAAAATACTAACTAAATACACTTGAACAGTTTTCTATTATCATTGGTGTAAAAGATGTACCTCTTCAAAGAAGATTTACCATTATCTGCCAAAAGCGAATTTTCTGGATTTGGCTGTTGGTGGATATATTATCTCCAAACCGATTACTACAAGGATCCAACCTTAACTTTTGGTTCGAATTTTTTTTAACCCAAGGGTTCTCGGGGACTACTGTGTCCAGTACTCTAATTCGCCTAAGCAACAATAAAGTCACATTATCTACGCGTATACGACGGTTTTAGCGCCGTCTTTTTGTGTGCCATGTTATCTATTAAAAAAAAATAACGACGCATCTAAAACTACCCGCAGAATAGTATATTCTATAACTAGTATGGAATAGACAATATTCCGCGCGACCGGAATGTTTGTCATATGAGCCAGCAGGCGAGTATGACGGTCCCGCGAGCGCGGAATGAATAAGCCATACGTGTTGTAGACTATACTTTTTCTTCGACTGCAAATATGAAACACTGTATGGCTTTAAACTGCGGGCAAGGTTAAAAACAATGTTTTTTGTGACTCGACATTGTAAATGCAAAAAAACACATATTTTTAAATAAAGCAATTAATTTTATTTGATAATTTTATCAAATCAGTACTTCAAAAAGATTTGTATTTAATTTTAGCACATATTTACAAATTATAATGCAAAAATTGAAGGTTATGTCAGATTATTGTGACAGATATCAGGTTTAAATATAAGTAGATGGAGCAGTTTTAATTTTTTGAACTAAATTGATAAAAAAACTTGTCAAATATTAAGAAAAACTAATAAACTTTATGTAATTTTAACGCAAATCTTTAAATTGCATTAAATTATTCAATATTCCATGGTAAAATATATATAGTTTTGCTAATTTTGCTACAGTTTTCTTTACTTTTATAAACAACAGATGACACTACATGTGCTCATTCTAACAATTGATACGGAATATTCATACCGTATCTAGAGCTAGAATGGATTCATTCTGTGTTTGAAAAGTGTGTGAATTTGCTTACATTCTAAAGCAGTCGTAGAAAAAGTACATATACCTAAGTGCATTTTCCCTAAAAAAAATAAAGTTAAAAAAATGAGGTTTGAGAAAATTGAATCTAAAAATTGAATCAGCTTCCTGCTATTTTAATAAGTCATATTACCCATTTAAAGCAAAATAAGCACGAACCTAAAACCACCACCATAAATTACATAAACTACTAAAAACTAAAAAAATAACTTATTGATTTTTTTTCCATTAAAAATATCCATAAAAACTAAAAAAATAACTTATTGAAAAATCCATAAAACATAACGAAAAAATATCTTTATAACATGTCCGCGGCTAGTTCTTTTAAGACACAGTTTTTTGAATGGCAAACTAGAATTCCTTGACTAATTCTACCCTAAAAAAGTTACATGTAATTTGGAAAAAAATATTTTTAGGTCTTTCAAAACACTTAAATTGAAACTGCACACTCAGCAGAAATTAACAAGAGAGCAGCGAGCTGGCCAACTGACAAAGGCAAAGGCGAAAAATAAAGAGAAGAAGAAGAAGAAGAACTTGTGACATTTCACTTACAATAACCAGTAATATGACTGTTTCTTGACCAATCAGATCAAAATGAAACTGATAATTTTTGCACATGTGCAATTATCACTTGGTTACTATGGAAACAAGAAACTGACAGTTACTGACATCTTCATAAATGTTATCTTCTTCTTCTAAATGTTATATTTTTATGGAAACAAGAAACTGACAGTTACTGACATCTTCATAAATGTTATCTTCTTCTTCTAAATGTTATATTTTTGCAAAATGTGTTTGGACTTTTATTTTGTGAAGATTGTAAAGATTACCTTTAGTTAATTTATTTTTATTGATAAGCAATATAAATGCTTATTTTATTACCAAAACATCCTAGGTATAAACCCTAATTAATTTCAGATAATATATTATATTTTATGTACTTTCCATCTTAAACGCTTTAAATCACTGATATTCATAAATTTTAATTTATTGAATTGAATCTTGATATCAAAAACAGGCCACTCAAAACTAATTTAAACACTTATTTATTAAAAAAATATTTACAGTAAAGAAGTAAATAATTTACTTCTTTTAAATGACGTAAATCAAAACATCAAATGACTGCCCTGGTACCAGTACAGCGTTGCCACCCTTTACTAGAAACCGATCGTTATTTTATTTAATTTCAGTTGAAAACTTTTTAAACAAAAACAGCAATGATCTTTATTAAAATGATAAAATATATGATAACAACTATTTTATTGGAATAATCTCAAGCATAACATATCTCTCAAGCAAAGTTTAGACTTGGAAACATTCGCGAACAAGTGAACATCGTGGTTTTAAAAAGCGCGGCAAATTTGATATTTTAAATTTTTAATTATAGTTGTAAAGTAATATTGTTGTTTAGTTCTTAAATTTTTAATTTAAATATGAAACAATATTAAACATGATAAAATTATATACTTCCTTATTTTGTTTATGAAATAGTCTTTCAAAATACCATTCGTGCATGTTGAATTATACATAATCTTTTTACTGTATATAAAAAAACCTTTGGCTTAAGGAAATTGTTTTCTTGCATTTTTCTTCAAAATTCCTCTACCTGCGGTGCATTTTTCGGTGTAAAACGAAAAATGCACTCAAACAATTGCCAAGCAAAATATTTTTTTAATACAGTAAAAAAATTATCGATAATTCAACATGCACTTATGATATTACTACTAAGTAGACTCATAATTGATATACTTCTAGATGTTGAACAATAAAAAATATAAGTTTATTGTTAAATAATAACAATAAAAAATATATTTAATATATATACCTAGGTACCTGAATTTTTATATAATCCTACTTCGAAAAGAGTAAAGATTAACGTTATGACCGGCAATATAAAAGTTACTGTTAAGCTCTAAATCTAGGTGAGTATAATCCTTAATTCAAAGGTATTAATTTAAAGCCTTGGGATTATCTTGAAAAGAAAAAAATCCTGGTTATAAAAAGTTAATGTTCTTAGAAAAGCCAGTTCTGTTATTATAGGTACTTTTCACAGCTCCCGAGGTACACTAGGGTGGGCCGATAAATTGAAATCGGGAATTCCAAAACGTAATACCCGCCAAAATATGCCTTCTAATATGCCTAATGTGTGTACAAAAGCAGAATCAGATATAAGGTCATCTTGAGCCCTCTACAAAGCATTTAATATTAATGAAAATATCGTATTTTTTCACATTTGTAATGTATACCCAGCGTGTCAAAAGTGCGCCTCCCCCCATTAAGTTTTGAACGGCTTAAAATATCAACTTGAAACACATAAATAAAATAACCCAAATATTTTTTTGGTATATATTTTGTGTGTTTAGGGGGCACGATAGCGACAGGGGCAAAGGGAGATTTTTTTAAACAGAAACGGGGGTCGTGTGGTACATCATTTTAAAGCTTATAAAATTCTCTATTTGCCCACATATTTTTTAATTTTTTCGGAGCAATTTTTGGGGTTATTCGCATAAGAGTTAAGTCAAGTGAAATAACGCCTCACTTACGATGTTTATGATGTTTGTAAATATTATTTTCCGTTGTAAAACTTATTTGTTATTGCAATAAAACAATTTTTGCATTTTTCTTATTCAGTTTTCTTATTTTTATTTTTTTAAAATTTTTCCTAAAAATTACAAAATGTACAACTTTGTAGAGGGCCCAAAAATTGAAAAAATAAATAAAACAAAATATAGGCTTTTTTTCTCTTTGCAAGACGCATCCCCCCCCCCCCCTTGGATTTTCAAATTAAAAAAAAATAAAACACCTATATAGGAACGGCCCACGCTAGCGTACACATAGAGATTATTATTATTATTATTGTATGTAAATAAAAGTTATTATTTTGGCAGTAGGTAGACGGAACGTTTTTACTTTAGTCATCAACTTTTTTGTCAAGGGGATAAATGTTGTAATTTAAGAATAAAAAAAAACTGTAATTTTCTACCTTCTCTCCCCACCATTAATCGGAATAAATTCAGTTATGACTCATCAACGTTGAAAATAAAAACAGAAACATAGGCTTACGGAATAATTTTGCCGAATTATGAGGGAAATTTTTATAAAGGTCACTAAATCGAAACATTTGACGACTAATTTGTTACACACAACAATATTGAATATACATATTAACTATAAATATGTAAATATATCGGTGTTTTTCGAAGAAAATAAAAATGTAAATATTTAAAACCTCGCCTAAACGATAGAATTGACGCGGCGCCTATGCGATGGAAATTCGCCGATGACTGCTCCCCACGAAATCTTCTTTACTACTGAGAGCAGGGGCGTCTTTTGAGATTTTTACATAGGCATTTAGTACTAAGAGTGCCAATGTATTGAAATCTTCGCTGGAAAGTCAAAATTTATGACCATGTTTTTTTTCTAATTTCTCTCTCAAGTTTTAGACCTTTCTAAGTCGAAATCAGTGAAATTTTTTTTTGCTTCCGTCTGTCTGTCTATGTGTAAACTCGATAACTCCATTTCTAAAAAAAGATATCGACAAGCTGTTTTTTGCATATTAGATTTTGGGGTAAGGGGTAAAAAATGAGGTAAAATTCCTATTTTTAGCCTTTTTTGGTTATAATAAAGTTAATTATTATTGTATTTTATTAATTTAGCACTTATATAAAAGATTTTTTAAATTGCTCAAAAAATGTTATAAACATTTTTTTCCTAAAATACATTGTTTTCGAGTTATTAGCGTTTAAAGCAGTAAAATATTTTTTTGGCATAACTCCCATGATTTTAGAACAAAAGTGGGCTAAAATAATAATTTTTTACCACTTTTGTCTCATTTTTATCAGGAATCTAAGATTCGGTCTCAGCGACCCAAAATTAGTCGAAAAACATATGATTGCAATCAGGGTAAGAAACCGTGTTGCCTAGTGTTATCGATAAAAGGTTTAAAAATGTTTTTGCGGGATGGAAAGGTCTTTCGTTTTACTTTGGGTACTTAAGCATGCATAATATTCATTCTTTTATCTGAAAAAAGTTGGTAAAGAAGGAGTATACTTTCCAGTATGGCCTTCTAAGAAAGTTTTAAATGTTTATCTCTTAAAAACGCATGTTTTTAAGACAGACGTTGTAAAGTTTACGAAGATAAGTAAAGAGTAAAACCATCATAAGGGGTCAAACGCCGTCTTTGGAGATCCGGTTTTTTCACGAAATCGGGGGACGGCAATTGCTGTAAAACTTTAGCTGTAAACTGTAAAACATGAAATTCGTAAAAAATTTCGCCTTCAGCGCTAGAGATTACTTTGTCAAATTTTGGATAATAGAACATCATATTTGTAAAATTTTACCATTAAAATTTTAAAATATGACTATTTAATTTGTACAGTTTTTTGCCTGCGGCGCTAAGTATTGTTTATTATTTTTTTCATTTACGATTTTACAAGTTC
>CAUEHQ010000047.1:0-32419 GCA_958510825.1 Brachypterus glaber | reverse complement strand
TTAGACGTGTATATAATAATAATAATAATAATAATAATAATAATAATAATAATAATAATAATAATAATAATAATAATAATAATAATAATAATAATAATAATAATATTAATAATAATAATAATAATAATAATAAAAATAATAATAATAATAATAATAATAATAATAATAATAATAATAATAATAATAATAATAATAATAATAATAATAATAATAATAATAATAGTAAAGCTATTTATTTCAAAGAACATCAGTAATTACAGTAAATTGACATAAAAAATATATATAATACGCATTCACTAACATTAAATAAAATATTGTCAAGAAAATCTAACAAGTATTAATTACAGTTCTTGATTTTTTTAAAAAATTCATTGATACTATAAGGTTCTATATCTAAGAGTATTTTAAAAATTGTATGTTAAAGTTCTTTGGTAGGTAATTTACGAAAGTTTTTTGGTAGGGAGTTGTAGAACTTGATACATCTGTAGTATGCACCCTTTTCCAGTATAGTGAGTCGGTGTTTTGGGTAGGTGTAATCATCATCTCTTCTGGGATAATTTTGCTGGGGCTTGTTTCCATCAAAAAAGTGTTTGTTTCTAAGAAAGAAAAGTAGGCATTCTTGCACATATACTCCAAATGCGGTAAGTATTTTGTTTTCCCTAAATTTTCCTCTGCATCATTCTTTTGGGCCTAGTTTGCTTCAAATCCTTATCGCTTTTTTTGTATAACAAGTATATCTTCTAACTTATTGTTTTCACCATAAAAAATTATTCCATAACGAATATGTGTTTACACTATACAGTGTTTTATTAATTTTCTTACAAACATGTTGTATGTGCATGTCCCAGGATAGGTTATTGTCAATGTACATGCCCAAAAACTTCGTGCTTTTTGTTATATTTAATGTAAAATTATTCAGAACTATGTTTTGTGGTATGTCTAAACTTGATCTGTTTGTTGTGAAGGTCATAATGTTGGTTTTTTCTTCATTTTGAATTTGTTTGTTTTTTGTAAACCACTTTTTAACTATTTTTAATATTGTGCTTGCCTTTTGTATCAGATCCGGCATTTTACTGGCGTATATCAGTGCATTTGTATCGTCTGCATAATCAGGTACTCCAGGAGTTCCTCATAAATTTCCACCATATCATTAAGATATATGATGAATAGTATAGGTCCTGCGATGCTGCCTTGTGCAATGCCAAGTAATAGCTCCAGTATATCTGATACAGCTGATTCATTTTCTGTTTTTATTTTCACCATTTGTTTTCTCCCAGTCATAAAGCTACGAAACCACTCCAGGGCTGGGCCTCTTATCCCATATTTCTCCAGTTTAATTAGTAATATGGATATTATTAGACAATCATAGGCTTTTGAAAGGTCCAGAAACATTCCCTAAATAATTTGTCTTTTATCTAAAGCTTTTAATATATTATTTACAAATTGAAAAATTGCTGTTTTGGTCGACCTTCCCTTTTGGAAGCCATGTTGATTTTCATGTAAAATTTTGCATTTATCAAGAAATTTTGTTAACCTTTCAACCATGACACTTTCAAAGATTTTTGAAAATGACGACAGAATGCTAATTGGTCGGTAATTCTCTAGACTTGTGGGATCATTCTTCTTCAAGATTTATGGTGGACTCTAATTGTCTTGAACCCGGCTTCTTTTGCCTCTAGCTTATATGGAATGCTCCATGGGGAGGTATTAAGCTCTTTTTCAACAAAATTATTCCAAGATTTGGCACGAGTTTTCTCGATGACCAGAGTATGTTGCTCCTTAGTTACCTCATAGGAATGCCTGAGGGCCTCTCTTCGTCTCCTCGTGCTCTCTGATACGTTCGGCGCTTCTGGTAAAGGTTGAACTTTTCACAACGGTCGTTCCACTAGACTTTATTGGTCAAAAGTTTCCTTTTACTCAGGCATTGTTTGGAAATGTTTTGAATGGACAATGTCAACGCTTCGGCTCCATTCTCTATGGCTTCTGTTCCTGGAATCCAGGGAATCGATTCAAGACAGACCGTCAGACCGACCGAGAGACCGACCTACCAACAGACCGACCGACCCACAGACCGACCGACAGACCTACCTACCGACCGACAGACCGACCGACAGACCGACCTAACGACCGAACGACAGACCGACCGACCGACAGACCGAAACACCGACAGACCGACCGACCGACAGGCCGACAGACCGCCAGACAGACTGACCGACTGACAGACCGACCGACAGACCCACCTACCGAGCGACCGACCGACAGACCGATAGACCGACAGACCGACCGACCGACAGACCGACACACCGACCGAAAGACTGACAGACCGACAGACCGACACACCGACCGAAAGACCGACAGACCGACCGACCGACAGTATCATTTATTTCTCGAATCTAAAAGTACACTATCAAAGTAAAAATTTTAAACTATATTTGCACATGCATCCGATAAAATTAACTTAAAAATTGTATTTTAAAGTGACTTTAGTTTAAGTTTTATATTTATTAATTTATTATTTCTATATTTTTTTAGAAAACGATGAATATTGGATAAATACTGTATGCGTATTTTGATACTGCATTAACAGAGGTATTAGAATCAACTGACATAAATCTTGCAGTATAATTGTAGTAATCCTCCAGACCTCCCGAAGAAATGTTAAGATTATGTCCAAGAGGGAGAATGTAACAGTTGTTTAATCTGAACACTTTAGAGTACTTAAATATGCTATTCACCATGTGTACATTTTTGTTGAATCTTATAAATGCTTGTAGCTCACTGTGTTTGGAAGTTAATCTTGGAGTTTTTTTCTAAAAGTTTTTGATTGTTTTGTTTTTTACCTGAAATGTTCCTTTTGATACCGAATCAATGATGTTATCCTGTAGTTCCAAAATTTTAAGTTTTCTTAAAAAATGAAAAGATGTATCTGGTAAAGATTTAATATGGTTGTTACTCAAATCTAGAATTTCCAAATTTGTTAAGACTTTAATGGCATCTGAAGGGATATTTGACATGGATGACGAAAGAGCTCTGGATAATAATAATGATTGCAAAGAATGGCCAATCTAAAAAAAAAGATTATTTGAAATCTTATTTATTTCAATAAATTACTAAAAATTATTTCACACTAAAAAAATATATATATATATTTTTTATTTACTTACATCTTTAAATGCCTCACTATCAATCGTATTAATACTATTTTCAGAAAAATCAATCAGTTTTAATCCATGAACATGTTTAAAAGCATTTTTTTGAATTTGTTGGATATTTCCAGAATTTATGTATAATTCTTCCAGATCCATTCCAAATTCCTGGAAATCTTCCTGTAATAAATTAGGTGTTGATAATTTTGATACGTGGAGAATTCTTAGGCTTCTTAATCTGAAATTTTAAAACACTAAAAGAGGGATACATTTAAAATACTAAAAGGGATATCAGCTATTCCATAGAATTTGAAACCAAGGTGCAAAATTTAAAATTGTTTATATGCTATACTTTTATTATGAAATATAATTTTCGAGGTCTAAATTTTATATATCTAATTTAATCTATTTTTTATTAATAGCCCAATAAAATTATATTTTACACAGCATGAACGCACCCTTTGGTTATGGTTATTAGGGTGGAGGGTAGCTATATACACGCACTTAGGCCACTTAGCTGGGCCAATTGTACTACCTCCTTTTGGTCGCAGCATATTAGCCTCTCTTCTTCTTTTCACTACAAACTGCTTACTTTTTTACTACATTCAAAACTACGCCACAATGAGTACCTGCATGAATTGTGCTAAGCCCGCCGATGATTCTTCTAGCCGACCGTGCAACGGTTGCAAGCATCCCATTCATATTACCTGCACGGGTCTCGCACCTACCGATAGACTCCTTCGCCAAAAAGTTCGTGGAGTTAGAACCCTTTGCAGGTCCTGCGCATCTAACGTTAATAAGTTTAAGGATTTAACAACCCTTTTTAATAATTTAAAGCCGGAATTAGTACAACATATTGACTTAAAATGTGTCTCTCAAAACCCTTAACCAGTAAATTTGGAAGAAATAATAAATGAGGCCGTTGAACGTATTCGTAGATCTAAAAACGTTATAATCCATGGTTTGACTGAGTTCACCGGAACGCCGGAACAACGAGCATCCAAGGATAAATCAATTATAAACTTGCTTGATCCTTTTGCAAATATCATCTCGACAATTAGAATTCCAAAAAAGGACCCCAATAACGCTCATCCTGGAATTGTGCGCGTAGTTTTAGCCAACGAGTCAGTCACTCGCAAAATTCTGAGGAATAAGAACAACTACCAGGACAATTCAACAACATAAAAATTACTGATGATAAAACTCCTAAACAAATGGAGTTCCTCCAACACCTGCGAGAGAAACTTAATCGTAAGCAATAAACAGGAGTTGGTAACTTCACAATAAAATATCAAAACGGAGTCCCTACAATAACAGGACTAAATTAACTAGATAGGAAACTCTTAGATTGGACCTTTTTATATACAAACTTGGATTCATTACCGGCAAAATTTAATGACTTTACATCGTTTATAAGTTTACACAAACCCACATTTATTTTAATATCCGAATCTTGGTTAAAAGCACACATTCCTGACTCACTCGTCAACCTTAACGGTTAAAAACTTTTTAGAGCTGACAGATCCAACAAAAAAGGAGGTGGTTTGTATCTATGTAAACTTATGTCAAACCCAGGGTTTTTCTGTTATAGAGTCTACTATAAACGGTTCTTCAGACCTACTTGTTTTGGATCCTCATGCCAATGGAACATCTGTTACTTTAGATTATGTTTATAGACCTAAATTGGATGCATACACAAATGATGATATGACTCTATTTTCCGAAATAAAGAAACTGTCATAAACGAAAAGCAATCTTTTGGTCGCTGTAGATTTTAATTTTCCCTCTATCAAATTGCCATTAAGGAGCTTAACTCAAGATAAAATTAAAACATCCGCAAAAGCCAGTATGTTTAACGAAATCATCAGACTGTTAATTGCAAAAGGCTGCCCACAGGGAGGGGTTATTAGTGTAAACCCTGATAAAACAACCCTTCACCAGGAAAACAAAACTGACAGGCTTGCCCAAACTTTTTAATAAACAACTGCAGCTGTCCCGGGAGGTTAAATATCTGGGAGTCACCCTAGATGACAAACTAACCTGGAACACACACACACACACATGCAGAATGTAATACTAAAAAGTAAAATTGTCATCATGACGACGAAAAGAGCGGTTGGCAAGATTTGAGACTTAAAACCACGCATGGTACGCTGGCTGTACACAGCCGTGGTAAGAACCAGGATTACCTTCTGCTTCGTAGTCAGGTGGCCCAAGGTAGAACAGGCGACAGCTGCACTGGAGCTTTCAAAGATCCAGAGACTGGCCTACCTGTGCATAAAATTATCATTAAGGCCGAAGCGAGAATGGCTGCTTACAGGATAAACAATACAGGTATTTGGAGACCTACAGAAGACTGTGGGCACACCCAAATTACGAATATTGTCGCAAACTCATTGCTAGAGATGAGCAGCGATTCAATGCTGGTAGCATTTAACTTCGACACTCCTTTCAACATTCAGCTCAACTGGAATGAAGAGTATGTTAAACAACACTGTCGAACGCAGGGCCTAGTCTGGTTCACGGATGGCTTTGATGATGATGATGAACACGGGAATACTGTCAAATAGGACAAATCCCTTTCTCTTGGGAGGCATACTACTGTATTTCAAGCAGAAGTATATGCTATTAATAAGTGTATTCAGGAGAACTTAAGGAAGGACTATAGTAATAGGAAAATCCTCATACTTTCTGATAGTCGGCAATCAAAGCCATATCTAACTTTGAAACCAAATCTAAACAGGTTTGGGACTGTCGAAATAACCTGATAACTTAGCCAACCACAATAAAGTAACTTTAGGGTGGGTGCCGGTGCACAAAAGCATTGATGGTAATGAGAGAGCAGATCAACTTCCAAGAGAAGGATCGGAAACTCCCTTCATTGGACCTGAGCCGGCTATTGGCATAACCAAAACCACTGTAAAAAGCTGGATATCCAACTGGATAACATCCCAGCAAAATTTACGGTGGGGTCAGGCACCGGGACTCAGGCAAAGCAAGTTAATACTTGGCGGTGCAATAACTGCTGGTCCACTAACCAAGAACCTTCTACATCTTGGCAGGGACCATCTTAGGAAGGTGATAGGGCTAATAACTGGTCACTGCCACCTGAGGAAACACATGCATACCATCCGTGTGTATAGGGATGAGCCAATATGCAGACTGTGTAATGAGGAGGCGGAAACAGCCTCTCATGTTCTCTTTGACTGCGTCGCTCTACATCGCTGGAGATACCGGCAACCGGGAAATGGTAACCCAGAAGCTATGCTCTCCAATGCAAATCTAGTAAACAGCCTAGTAAGCCTGATAAAGGAAACGAAGCTGTTTGACTAGCAATCAATCAATCAATCAAAAGAAGACTTATCTGAAATATATTGGGATAATGAGCTATGTGAATTATCCCGTCCAAATGATTTTTGGGAAAAATTTATACTTTTAGTTAATACGTGTATAAAAAATCGTACCACCTACAAGGAAATAAAAGTAAACCTGATTAAACCATGGTTAAATAACAGAATTCTTACTCTACTTAGACGTAAAAAACCTTTATGGAATAAATATCGTTCCACTAAAAATTCTGATGACTACCGTCCAACGCTGTCTCAACTACAATAAAAGATGCTCGTTCCTCGTATGAAGAAACTATTGCCAGAAGTGCAAATATTAAAAAGATTCACAAATGCATTCGTTCCTCTTGCAATAAAATAGTTGTTATCACATATATTAGCATTTAAATACAGATCATTGCTGTTTTTGTTTAAAAAGTTTAGTTTTCAACTGAAAAGAAATAAAATAACGGGTGTCTCCACCCGTAAAAAAACTATTTCCTATCGGTTTCTAATAAACTTTGGCAGCGCAGTCATTTGATGTTTTGATTTCCGTAATTTTTTACTGCAAATATATTTTCAATAAATGTTTAAATTAGTTTTTAGTGGCCTATTTTTAATACCATAATTCAATTAAATAAATTAAAATTTATGAATATCAGTGATTTAAAGCTTTTAATATGGAAAGTGCATAAAATATAATATATTATCTGAAATTAATTAGGGTTTATACCTAGGATGTTTTGGTAATAAAATAAGCATTTATATTGCTTCTCAATAAAAATAAATCAACTAAAGGTAAGCTTCACAAATTAAAAACACATTTTGCAAAAATATAACATTTATTAAGATGTCAGTAACTGTCAGTTTCCAAGTGATAATTGCATATGTGCAAAAATTATCAGATTCATTTTGATCTGATTGCTCAAGAAACTAAAAATGCAAAGTTTTGATTGGCCTATATATTGTTTGTGATTCACAAATAGTGAAATAGTCATACTAAATGCATTTTTTCTATCTGAGAAAGTTAGGACAAAATTATCTAAAAAGTCCAATCAAATTACTAAGATCTGTAAAGTTAGTCCCAATCCTGACCTATTCGTCCAGTAAAGACTAGTTAGGACAATTTTCAGGATTTGGGTCTTAGATAGGACATTTCTTTTTAGTGGGCACATGGGGCTAGTGTAATGCAATACAATGGTGTGCTTATCTCAAAAAGTGAATTTTTGCAACTTGTCTTAGAAGGGCAGTATAGTTGAAATCAAGGGGTTGTTTTAAAATGTTTTTTATCACTTCATAATTTAAAAACAATAAGTATAATATACCATAGTATTTGCAATAATTATTTTTTTTATTTTTTTTATTTTTTGTTGTATTATAATACAACAAAAAAATATAGAAGTGCTATTTAAAAAAAAAAATAAGTTAGGGGTAAGTTGAGGGGGAGGGGTTAAGAGGTGGATTTTATTTTTGACTACTTTTTATAGATATTGTTTTTCCATTAAATATGGTTTTTGTAGAACTTGATTATCTCTTTTAGTTTTCCAGAAAATCGCTTGTTGCTTATTGGTTTTATATTGATTGTTGTTTCATTTAAGCGATTAAAAAATATGAATAATGACTAAAAAAGGCAAAATAAATAATTTAAAAATTATTTGACTGGAAATTGAACCAAAAAATTGAAAAAAAAAAATATATTTTTTATTTTTTTTTAAGTAACGTCTCCAAACCTTCTGCAATTCTTTTATACGGCATCAGAAAAAATACTAAAAAAACTACACGGATTTTTTTTAATCAATTTTGAAAATTTAAAAATGGTCCAGAAAATCAAATTTAAAATAAAACTAGGTTCACTTTGTGCGCATGTTTATACCCTTTCGAATGAATTTGGGCTGGTGTAAAAATATTAATAAGATCAGAAGATATTTAAAAAATAAGAAAAAATCGAATTTTTGCCCAGGTGCCTTATAAGGGCGAGATCGGGATCTGAAATTTTGCAACCGGCATTATGTTTGATGACAAATCGAATAAAATTTGTCCGATACTAATCCGCAAAAGGGGACTTTTTACCTTCTTATATACCCTTTGATAATTATAATTACAAGACCACATTTTTTTTTTTTGGTTGCAGTGGATCAGATATTGTTTTCTAAAAAATCTGAGATATGGTCAAAATCGTCAAATTTCTGTCCTCGCTTGGATTTTTTTCTAAAAATTCATGTCGATAGATTTCGATGCGCTGATTCCAAAAATATATACATATAGGTACTACCTTCAGATTAATATTTTGGAAAATATGAGCGAAATAAAATTCTTACTGACATGATGGGCCAAAATGGACGAGGGATTCGTGTTCAGCGAAAAGTCCAAACCAAAAATACACCTAGAAACCCATAGAGTAAAATTTCCTTGGATCTTGAAAAAATGTACACTTTGAGAAGGCCTCATTAAAGGCTCATATTATTTTTTTTTCAAATAAAAATAATAATTCCACTGAAGTGGCTAATAAAGTGCATATAGTGTGGAGTAGAGTTGTTACGGCGTAGAGATGTTATGAAGTAAAGATGTTACGGAGTAGAGTTGTTATGGAGTAGGGCTGTTATGGAGTAGGGATGTTATGGAGTAGAGAAATTTAGAGCAGAGATGTTAGTCTACCAAAAAATTGAGATTTTTGAAAAAAAAAACAAAAACCTCAAACTTTAAAGCCGCGCAGTTTCTAAACGGTTCGTCCTAAAAATATGTGCGAATGCTCATTGGATTCGTTGAGTCTTTCTCTACAAGATGCAAAGATAGCAAAAGAAAACAACATTTTTTGACCATTTCCCCAAGATTTTGCCTTTTTTGGTAAATTTTGAATGTTTTTGACCCATATTTTTGTAGATATTTGTCGTAGATCAAATCTGAGACCATGTTATTGTTCCTTGGCCAATTTTACACTAGAAACCCAAATTTCAGCTTTTTAGTACAAAAAACACTTGCGTAATCACAAATTCAAGTCAAAAATTTGAAAAAAAAAAGAAAAATGGCTACAGTTTAGCCAATAAATTTTTGCGGGACCTAATATTTTGGCTTTTGACTACTCTCTGGGTGGCTAACATGCCCACCAAAAATCAGCCAAATCGGAGGGGGTCGATGTCAAGTGTGGCTGTTCTTAAATAATTTTACTCATATCTGATCCACTGCAACCGCAAAAAAAATTGTGGTCCTTGTTATCATTAATGTTAAAAAGTCCAAATGTTCAACCAAAATAGTAATAGTAATAGAATTATTAATACCTGGTGTTCATTTTTTGTTTCAATAATTGTTAAAATTGTTTAAATTCTTAATTGCGTAGTGTTATTCTTGTTATATTAATTTATAAAATTATAAAAATGTTTAAAATGTTAAAAATTTAACTGTTAATTTTTTTTCTTATTGAAAGATTATAAAAAATTAAATTTATAATTCAGAATTCGGTCTGAAGATGTCGCTAACAAGTAGTAGTTTCAACTGACCATTTTGGTTTGCATCAGTTATTTTTGTATTTATTTAGTTTTTGTTTTTAACTTCACAAACATACCCCTTGCAAAATGAAGAAAATTCTTAGAAAATCAAGTTTAAAAAATCGGGGTCCGGTCAGTGGGCCGAAACGGAACTAACAGTTTTATGTTGCAACGTTTGATTTCTTTAAAAAATTGGTGAATGCGGTCTTTTTTGACAAATTGAAACCGTCACTCTTGACGTATTTTTTTTGCTGAATGCGATAAATCTTTAATATAAAAATTATAACTATATTATGTTAAAAATATAAAATGAATTGTGAAAAATAATTATTTTTTAATGAAAAGGCTTTGGAAGTTTAAAAAACATTATATTTATTTAACATTTAAGTAAAAACAATAAAGAATATGTAACTGGTTTAGCGAATTGGTATATTACCGTAAAAAAATATTCAATTTCCAAACTTACCAAACTAACTTTTATTAGTAACATGACTTTAAGGAGTTTATTTTTATTCCTCAGTACTAGTCCAATTGAATTAATTTTTTTCCTTTTTTCAACAACTAAAAGGTTAATTAAAAATAAAGAATATATAATTTAAGAACGTTTTTTGAACTTACCAATTTACTAACTAAATCAATTTAATTTCACTATACGAACCATTTTTTATTGACATTATTGAAATTTTTTAAAACATACATTATAAATATATTTATAGGCCTATTTCGGCCTGTCCAGCTTTAATATACGACTGGGTTCATACCAAAAATTAAAAACTGTCACGTATAAAAAACAACATAAAGTTGGTGTAATAGGTAATAATAAAAACTCTAGCTTAAAGGGAGTTGCAAAAATGGTTTCTCTTTACCTAAATAGAATAGAGGCGAAGTACACAGTAGAATCGATAAAAATGTATATTTATTTATATATGTCTTTTGCGTTGACCAGTTTCATGTTCACAATAGTCTTATAGGTTTTTTAAAATCATATGATGTGTCGCTATCTATGAAATAAAGTTATTTATTTAATTATTTAAAAACATTAGCGCTTAACATGTGAGCATATAATAATATAAATAACGATCAGTTTTTTCTAGAAATTTGTAAGAATTCAAGTTTATATAATATGGATGGGGGCACTTTATAATAGTGAACAGGTATGGAGTAATTCTCTAAAAAATATGGATATTATTTTTTTTAGAACTCAAGGCGATTTTGGCTTGACAAACAAATTTTAATAAAATTAAATAGCACTACAGCATTAGTTTACATAAATAAAATGGGGGGGGCGGTACTCCACACCCCCACCTAAATGAGTTGGCAAAAGTAATCTGGCGTTGGTGCGAATGCGGAATTTTTGCTTAATACATAAAATCTAGTGAAAATTGGCAAGCAGATCAAGCATCTTGCATTTTACCATGTGTCATACAACTTTTGGTGGCAGTATTGCGGTTCAAATAAATTGCATGCATAAATTGCTATCGTCGCAACTATTATTTCTTCAGGAAATATTTGTGTCTAAAAATAATATTTACGAAGTTTATTTATTTATTTAATTTCCATAAACCTGCCCTGTATCACTTAATGCATCTGACGATAAAAATCCATATATTAAAATATTTTTAAAGTTTTATGTTTACAAAATTATTTACCTTTATATGCCACAGGGCATGGAATGAAAACAATTTATTTTATTATGTGTTTTAAAATCCATTTTGATAAATATTTTTATTCCGGATCTCATAAAAATGTCAGGTCTAGACATTAACCCTGTTTTTCTTATCCCTTATATGAAGGGAGATCCCAAGATATGTACTGCCACCACAATAATTGGGATAACTTATTTCTTACGTATGAAAAAAACCCATGCACCTGCTACTAATCAATCACTTAATTTATGGGTAATAAATACAAGTTGCTGATATAAATACAAATAATTTCAAAACGCATTCAATTAGGCATGCAGTTACATCTGCAGCAGCAAGAAATGCTGCATCGATACTTATGTTTTGTTTGGAAAAACATTACAATAGACCGCTGAAATTTATATTCAACAATTTTTTCTTTCAAAGTCTATTATATTTCTAAACTTATTTGTAACCTTACAGATTTATGGTATTTAAATTACGTTTACGTTTAGCTTTAAACATCTACTTGTTAGCGACATCTTCGGACCAAATTCTGAATTATAATTGTACGATCAAACGAACTTACCTGGGGTTGAAGTTCGATCGTAATTATATGAATAATTCGTCTGAAGATGTCGCCTCCCCCACCCTTTGTTTGGGCTAACTTTTAAGCAAAACCCTACATTGCCAAAAATACATTGGCTTTTAACAAAACGCGGCCGGCTGTGTTAAAAGGGGGTTTTCGCCCTAGTCTTCGAATCTGCGAGCTGAGAGGTGTCAGTTGACACTACTACTTGTTAGCGACATCTTCAGACGAATTCTTCATATAATTACGATCGAACTTCAACCAGATAAGTTCGTTTGATCGTACAATTATTTAATAAAGTAAAAAAGCATATGCAATCTAGTGGGTTAAAGAGCCTATTTCCACACATGTTAACAAAATGGCTATTTCTAAACCTTCAATTTCCCTTTGTGGAAAAATTACCCACTTAACAATAATTTGGTAACCTATAAATAGCAATAGTTTAATTAAATTTTTGCAGATATTTAACTTTTTTATTATTCCATACTATTTTACATTCCCACTTTGAAAATTTTCAAAATTTCGGAAAGCCTTAAGGCCTTGTATTCGTGCAAAAAATTTCAATTTTTTTTTGCGTATTTTTGCCTTTTTTTGACGTTTTATGTAGATATAAATCAATTTTAAACAAAAAAAAAATCGGTCAGTGGTTGATTGATCGGTCGGCCGGTCGATTGATCCGTCGTTCTGTCCGGAAAATATTGTGGGCACGATAACTTAAGAACGCTTTAAGCTAGAGACTTGAAATTTGGCATGCAGGTATGTTACCAAAAGTTTGAAAATTGCTATATAGGGATTTTTGAGGTTGCTGTAATTGAATATGATAATAAAAAAAATCTAACTCCACCCCCACGAGGGTGGGGGGTTAATATTTTTAAATATTTTCAATATTTTCGTAAAAATTGGTAAATTAGAGTTTTTGGGGACGACGAAACTGAATTTGATAATGAAATTTTTCCAATTCCACCTCCTAAGCGGTGGGGGGTAGTTTTCGTGAAAATTGGTATATAGGGGGTTTTGAGGTTGCTGAAAGTAAATCTGATAATAAAAAATCCATTAAACTCCCGGAGGTGAAAATGGGAAAGCTTTTTTACTGGGCAGTGTATTTTATTTACCTTCTTAAATCCTGTAATTTAAACTGAGTATTCTCAGACCCTCTCAGATCCAAATTATTTATAGTAAACTGAAACCCACTAAACTGATCAATAGGGTTTAAGTTATGAATTATATTATCTCGAAATGACAAAGTCTTCAAAAATTCAAAATGATGGAGCATATCTTCGGGCACATCTCGAATATTATTTCCAGATAAGTCTAGAATTTCTAGATAGTTCTCCAAGCCTCCAAAGGATTCGGCGTTTATGGTGGTTAGGCCACATAAACGGATATATAGTTGGCGAATTTTTGCAGATCTAAATGCGTTTTCCTAAAAAAATATATTAAGTCTTTTAAAGGAGAAAAGCTAAACATTTCAGGATATGTGATCCAAACTCTCTAACCACTTAAAACTTCCTTTAAAATTAAATTACATGAAGTTTTAATTTTTTTTGCATGTATAAAAATGATTTCGGTACCTCAGTTCTGAACTGTTACATCTCTGAAAAGTAAGTTTTCAGAAAAAACAATTTTAAACTTTTTAAGATTTGTTTTATTATAACTCACAAATATAAAAAAACTTTTGTTTTTTTTACAAATATTTATCCGGCTATAAGTTTATCATGAAAAAAAATCACTATATGTTTTTATATATTTGTAAAATAGATAAATAGGGACAGTTGAGAGATGTAACAGTTTAGAACCAAGACAATGTCTCAAACTGAAAATGAATAAAGGTTGCAATTCTAAATTTTTTACGATAACACTTGAAGCTAGAGACTTAAAATTTGGCATACAGGTATGTTACCAAAAGTTCTCGCTCGGCAAAGTCCAAATGGGGAAAATACATTTTTTTACAAAAACTTGAAAATTGCTATATAGGGGTTTTTAAGGTTGCTGAAATTGAATCTGATAATAAAATTTTTCTTCAAGAAGTATTCCTTTTTTTCCAGGAAATCTTGAAGTTGTTCATCAAGAGCAAGAACCTTAAACCTTAAAAAGCCCTATTACCTAGTATCCCCTATTACCCAGTATCCCCAGTTATGCAAAAATATATCAACGAACAATTGGATGAGTTATTGGAGCAAGAGTTGTTTCATCATCAAATAGCGGATGGTCAGCACCGATTTTACTTGTTAAGAAAAAGGATCATACTAAAAGGTTTGTTGTCGATTACAGGAAATTGAATGCCGTTTCAAAAAAGGATGGATATCCAATACCGTATATCAGTGATATTTTATCCAAACTTAGGAATGCAAGATTTATAACTACATTAAATATTAAAAGCGCATATTTTCAGGTACCTTTAGGGGAAAATCAAAACATTATTCAGCATTTACTGTGCCCAACCGGGGATTATTCCACTTTATCAGAATGCTAATGGGATTTCACACGTCAGGAGCTAATGGGCAAAGGTTGATAGACAAATTATTTCAAGGTGACTAGCCCCTTTCGTGCACTGTTATCTTAATGAAATTATAATTATATCGGAATCGTTTGAGCATCATATAGCATTACTTATGGATGTTTTTAAAAGAATAAAGCAAGCAGGAGTTACGCTTAAAAAGGATAAATGTAAATTTTGCAGGCCTGAGATGAAATTTTTAGGATATACAATAAATAAATTTGTTTTAAGTATGGACAGTGACAAAGTATCAGCGATTACGAATATTCTGCCACCAAAGAATATAAGAAAATTACGATATTGGTATAAGAAATTTATAGATAGATACGCTACGATTATAGCTCCTCTAAATAAACTGCTAAGAAAAAGTATTAAATTTCAGTGAAATGAAGACTGTGATATTGCATAAAAAATGTTAAAGAATTGTTTAGTTACATCACCAATATTAACATGTCCAGACTACACAAAAGATTTTTATATTTCTTGCGACGCGAGCAACTTTGGAATAGGCGGAACCCTTTCACAATATTTTGAAGAAGGGGAAAAGGTAATTATGTATAGGAACAGATCTTTAACGAAAAGTGAACAATTATTTACAACGACAAAAAAAGAATTATTAACTGTATTGAGCAAGCAAGAGCATATTTAGAAGGTGCAAAATTTTATACTATAACGGATCATTATTCGTTATTATGGCTGAAAAAATTATGAGTTTAGTAGAAAATAAACCAGAAAATATTCGAATTGGAGAATAAAGGAAAAAGAATTATATAAGTATAATAAATCGAAATATAAAGAGTTTGAGGAAGATATTATTGTAAATGAGTGGAAAAAGGTAGTACCCAAGGAAAAAAGAAAAAATTTTATTTATAATAATCATGATTTACCTTACTGTGGTCACTCAGGTGCTAAGAAAACCATTAGTAGACTGTGATATTGCATTAAAAATGTTAAAGAATTGTTTAATTACATCACCAATATTAACATGTCCAGACTACACAAAGGATTTTTATATTTCTTGCGACGCGAGCAACTTTGGAATAGGCGAGACCCTTTCACAATATTTTGAAGGTAATTATGTATATGAACAGATCTTTAAAGAAAAGTGAACAATTATTTACGACGACAGAAAAAGAATGTTTGAGTGTATTGTACTGTATTGAGCAAGCAAGAGCATATTTAGAAGGTGCAATATTTTATACTATAACGGATCATTATTCGTTATTATGGCTGAAAAAATTACATAAACCAGTAGGCAGATTAGGAAGATGGTTAGTTAAGTTACAAAATTACGATTTCGATCTATTACATTGGAAAGGAAAATTGCATCATGTACCGGATTTTTTAAGCAGAGTAGTACCGAAATTGAATATGGTAGAAACAAGAAATGCAAAGAAAATAAGGATAGAAGAAGATGAAGAACATAAGTTACAGTTACAAGATTTACAACCAGAAGAAGAACAAAAATACGAAGTAAACGAGGAAATTTAAGACGTGGTATAAAAAAATGATGAGTTTAGTAGAAAATAAACCAGAAAAATATTCGAATTGGAGAATAAAGGACAAAGAATTATATAAGTATAATAAATCGAAATATAAAGAGTTTGAGGAAGATATTATTGTAAATGAGTGAAAAAAGGTAGTACCCAAGGAAAAAAGAAAAAAATTTATTTATAATAATCATGATTTACCTTATTGTGGTCACTCAGGTGCTAAGAAAACCATTAGTAGAATAGCGCAAAATTATTATTGGACAGGAATGAGACAAAATGTAGGAAATTATATTAGGAAGTGTAACATATGTCAACAACATAAACCGGACAAAAAAAACACAGGGCATGATGGGAAAACAAAAAACTATAACAAAGCCGTAGGAATTAATAACTACAGATTTATTTGGACCAATACCAACTACAAAGAAAGGTTATTCATATATATTAGTGATAGCAGACTAAAAAGTTAATTGAAGATGATGTTATATTAATGTTTGGAGCCCCAACGTATATCTGTTGTGATGTTGGACCGCAATATCGTAGCAATAATTTTAAAGAGAACGGTAAAAACAATGTTAGCCTCATACATATGAGATTTTCACAGAGTGGGACATACATTTACCCAAGATAGCATGCGCAATAAGGACTTTAGAACATGAAGCTACAGGTATGACACCATATTTTGCGAATTTTGGAAGGAAAATAAATTTTTATGAAGAAACGGGAGACAACTGGAAAAAATGAAGAATTAGGAATAACAAGAAAAAATTCAGACAATCGGGAAAATGCATTCAAGAAGATTCAAAATGATATAAAGATAAGGCTTAAAATGGCATACGACAAAGGGAAACATAATGTTAGCCTCATACATATGAGATTTACCCAAGATATCATGCGCAATAAGGACTTTAGAACATGAAGCTACAGGTATGACACCATATTTTGCGAATTTTGGAAGGAAAATAAATTTTTATGAAGAAACGGGAGACAACTGGAAAAAATGAAGAATTAGGAATAACAAGAAAAAATTCAGACAATCGGGAAAATGCATTCAAGAAGATTCAAAATGATATAAAGATAAGGCTTAAAATGGCATACGACAAAGGGAAACATAATTAGGATGAAAATAGGCGTGACGTGATTTTTAATAAAGGAGATGTAGTTTGCAAAAGAAATGTTATTTATTATCAGACGCCTCGAAATATTTTACTAGGAAATTTTCACCAAAATTTGTGGGTCCATATTTAATTACAAATGGTGAGGCTGGAGCTAAAGTGGTCTAACTAACAAAATGTAAATTTGGAGAAAATGAAGAAAACGCGTTTGGGCTTATAAATTAATTACTTTTACCTTTAAAACAAAACTTTTTGGGCATATGTTAGCAAAAATTATAAAAAAAACTTATAGCATTAAAATAACTTCAGTTATTGGGTGCCTTCAATTATTACGCGACACTTTTTAGGAAAAAACCCATAGTATCTTTTCACAAAAAAAGTTTATTTTTTTGGGTAAATTGGCACAGTACGTGTAAAATAATACTTAAACCTAACCACAGAATATAATTTTATTTATTTTAATACCATTTAAAAGCTATTTTATACATAAATTTTAGAAATTGCTATTTTCGCCAAAACTAAAATAGCTAAAGTGGTCTAACTAACATGGTTTTCAACAATCTTTATTTACCAAACAAAACCAACTATTGCAACAATTGTGTATGAAATACTGTAGTACTAACCTTATACTATATTATAAAATTATTTTGGTGTGCCCAAGTATTACGTAACACCTTTTGGGGTATACTTAATGAGCCTGTTTTTTACAAAAAAAAAATGACTCATATGAATAATTTTAGCTAAAAACACACAAAAAATATTGTATAGAACATAAAAGACCCACCAAATAAAATTTTAATTAGTTTAATGTCATTTTAAAGCTATTTCACACATAACTTTTAAAAATTGCTATGGTCTAACTTACATTGTTTTCAACACTCTTTATTTTCCAAACAAAACCAACTATTGCAACAATTATGTATTAAATAGTGTAGTACTTCCTTTAAACTATACTATAAAATTATTTTTGGGT
Organism: Brachypterus glaber; assembly: GCA_958510825.1. Taxonomy (NCBI): domain Eukaryota; kingdom Metazoa; phylum Arthropoda; class Insecta; order Coleoptera; family Kateretidae; genus Brachypterus; species Brachypterus glaber. The sequence goes on along the minus strand of CAUEHQ010000047.1, from coordinate 14,176 downwards.
GTGTCCATGTATTACGTAACACTTTTTAGGGTATAGTAAATTAACCTGTTTTTAAAAAAAAAGGTCACAATATGAATAATTTTAGCTTAAAATGTTGAATAGAACACAAAAAATGTTGAATAGAACATAAAAAGACCCACTAAATAAGATTTTAATTAATTTAATGTCCCTTTAAAGCTATTTGACACATACATTTTAGAAATTGCTATTTTTGCCAAAAGTAAAAAAGCGAAAGTGGTCTAACTAACATTGTTTTCAACACTCGATATTTCCCAAACAAAACAAACTATTGCAACAATTATGCATGAAATAGTGTAGTTCTGCCTTTAATATATACTATAAAATTATTTGTGGGTGTGTCCAAGTATTACGTAACACTTTTTGGGGTATACCTAATAACCCTATTTTTTATAAAAAAATGTTTTTTTTTTGTAAAAACGGGCTCATTTAGTATACCCTAAAAAGTGTTACGTAATACTTGGACACACCCAAAAATTATTTTAAAGTATAATTTAAAGGTAGTACTAGACTATTTCACGCATAATTATTGCAATAGTGGGGTTTGTTTGGGAAATAACGAGTGTTGGAAGAAATGTTAGTTAGACCACTTTAGCTTTTTCACTTTTGGCAAAAATAGCAATTTCTAAAATTTATGTGTGAAATAGCTTTAAAATGACATTAAATTAATTATAATCTTATTTAGTAGGTCTTTTATGTTCTATACAACTTATTTTTGTGCTTTTTTAGATAAAATTATTCATATTGTGGCACATTTTTTTTAAACAGGCTCATTTAGTATGCCCTAAAAAGTGTTACGTAATACTCGGAGACACCCAAAAATAATTTTATAGTATAGTTTAAAGGGAGTACTACACTTTTTCATGCATAACTGTTGAAATAGTTAGTTTTGTTTGGGAAATAAAGAGTGTTAAAAACAATGTTAGTTAGACCACTTTAGCTTTTTTACTTTTGGCGAAAATAGCAATTTTTAAAATTTATGTGTGAAATAGCTTTAAAATGACATTAAATTAATTAAAATCTTATTTGGTGTTTTTTTTATGTTCTATACAATATTTTTTGTGAGTTTTTAGCTAAAATCATTCATATTGTGACCTTTTTTTTTGTAAAAACCAGGCTCATTTAATATACCACAAAAAGTGTTACGTAATACTTAGACACATCCAAAAATAGATTTATTATAGTATATAAAGCTCGCTTATATATATTTTTTGCAAATATTGTTTAGAAATAGAAAAATACATATTTAAAATACTATGTTATTTAAACCGTTTTTAACTAATTTAAAAAATAAATAAATGTAGTCCCTATATGTCATCGTTTAAATTACTGGGTTTGGGCAGGTTTATAGACCCAAAATGTGTTTAAACTGTAAATATATAATGTCTAGTATTGAAATATGGTCGTAACTCATTTTCGCCAAAAATGTTAGTTAGACCACTTTAGCTCCAGCTTCAACAAATAAACTATCGGATACTAGTTATGAATTATGCGATATGAAAAATAAGAATATTGGAATTTTTCATTTAAAAGATTTGAAATTAAAAATGGATACTGAATGAGACTTTTTATTTAGTTGTAGAAAAAAAAATGTTTCACATTTTTTTTTGGTAGCTGGGGGTGGATTTGTTATGTTTCAAATCATAAAATAATGATATACTATTTAGGTGTAGGCAACTGTGTATACACATCGGTGTATTATGGTTTGTATATATAGAAATAATTTATGATTTTAATTTTAGTGATTTTATTAAATAAATAAAGGATTTTTTAAGTAAATATCGTGAACAGGAGCTATTGTTTATATTTATATTAATTTAGTTTATTTATAATAATTAGAAAGTGTATATTCTGTAAATTAACCTTTAACTTCGCATTTGCGCATACAGGGTGTATTTGAAATAGCGTAGGAAATTTTAACAGGTGATTCTACATGATAAAATATGACAAAAAGTACCTATAAACATATATCTAAAAATGCGTCATAAGGAAGCTACGCCCCTTTGAAATTGGCTAAAAAAATCGGTTTTTATTTAATAACTCAGGAACCCTTTGAGATATATTAACGAGGTTTTGCAAGTGAATTAATCCTAATAAGGCCCATCTTTGTATGTCATTTTCACGTACTTATTTAAACCAGGGGTGTGCGAAACGGGGGGCCTTATCAGTTTTTTGTCCCAAACTTTTTTCTGTGTAACTTTTTTGCAATTTTATTTTTGAAATATGCTTTCTCAGGTCAAAATACATAAAAAGGTACTTGTTGTAATTTCAAGGTTCGAGGACGAAAAATTAAATACTAAAATGTCGAAAACCAAAATTTTAATGATGCAATGTTATTCTACATCAAAAACTAAGAAAAAAAGTTTCCATACATATAGGTCGAAAAAACGCTTTTAAAGCTACCATAGCCCTTTAAAAATGGTGCATATTTAGGAGACCATAGCTCCATTAGGATTGATTTTTGGAAGTACCTGTATATAAGGTTTTTTTCTTAGTTTTTAATGTACATTCGCCCTGCATTAAAATTTTGGTTTTCAACATTTTAGTATTTAATTTTTCGTCCTCGAACCGTGGAATTTCACCTTCAAATAAATTTTTCTCGAAAACGGTTAATCCTACAGTATTACAACAAGAGTACATTTTTTATTTTAGTTAACGTGCAAAACCTCGTTGATTTGAGATATAAAGGGTTCCTGAGTTATTAAATAAAAACCGATTTTTTTAGCCACTTTCAAAGGGGCGTAGCTCCCTTATGACGCATTTTGAGACATATGTTTATAGGAACTTTTTGTCATATTTAATGATGTAGAATCATCTGTTAAAATTTCCTACGCTATTTCATATACACCGTGTATAGGCGGTAGTTAAATCAGTGACTAAATTATGTTTTGTTTTAGATTTTAAGCTTTCACGGCCATTAAGATATAAAGAACTTTCACTTTCGGGTTTAGACCGTGTTAATGGATTTTCACTTTCCGACGTTTCGTTTCTTACTACTAGAGACATCTTCAGATTAATCCCTGAAGATGTCTCTAGTAGTAAGAGACGAAACGTCGGAAAGTGAAAATCCATTAACACGGTCTAAACCCGAAAGTGAAAGTTCTTTATATGTTTTGTTTTATTATTAATAAATGGAAATAAATGGAAATAAGTTAGGGAATATTGTAAAATTAGTATATAATTTTAGAAAATTAAATACAAGAATTTGTTAAGTTTAGGGTTTTCTTTTTATAAAATATTATTTAAATATCAAGTCGGAAATGGAAGCGTCTTGTATTTTGGACTCAGTTGCAGTTCGTAGTTTTAGATTTTGTGTTAAAAATAATGCTTAATTATTTGATATAATTGTGTAAGAGCAGTAGAAGTCTCTTTCGCCGATGTTTGTGTGAGATATAACAATTATAGAATGTATGAGATAAGGATTGTGCAGATTTTATAGATAGAAATACAGCCTTCCGTAATGGAGATTTAATAACCAATGTCACATTTTTTTTCACAAAAAGGGGGATATTTTAAATGCTAAACAATATCAATCAAATGGACGGGACTTTAGTGGTATTTTTGCAGCCCTCAATTGGAGGGTTCAAGTTTAAGTCCAAGTTTAAGTCCAAGTTCATATTCAAGTTCTAGTTCCAGTATTAGGTGTCGGATGTCATGAGTTGCCATTGGTAGATGGCATTACCCTCGGCATTACCAGTGTCAATTGTAGATGGTAATTGTCATTATCAGGAATGTCATACACCAACTGGTGTATTCTACTTTGGTATGCTGAGTATTCCGAACCAGAATTGTAAACATAGTGTTCAAGAGTAGTTGGACTACCGGGCTACAAACCCAATGTGGTAACTGGAGGAATTCTTCAGCTGAAGACATCAGCGAGTCCTGAAAAAATCCTGAAAAAAAAAAAAATTAAAAAAAAAAATTTTTTTTTTGAGGAATTTTTTTTGTTCTTCGGCTGACGACAATGACCAGAGGGTGTCGCCACCTAGCGGTGTAAATGAGTCCAAGGATCAGGACTGCCTAGCCAGACAAATTAAATTAGCCAAGACTATTTTTTTATTTAAATCGGTTAAAATAAACAACTTGTTATTCAAATAATATTACCCAAGAACCTTGTTATCTGAAAAGGTCAAGCTATACACGTTTTAATATGCATATATTACAAATTATAATTTATAATTAGGGAGCTGTAGAAAATAATTTTTTAAAAAAGTCTCAGCTGTTGCGGGTTTGAACCGCAGACCTATAGTTTGGTAGACGGATACGTTACGTACTGCGCCACAGAGCTCTCTGCGATACAAAATAATTTAGTTGAAAGCTTGGTATTATAAAATTATTAATATAAACGAAGGAGCCCTGAAAAGTTTAAAATTATTGAAAGCAATGAGTGTCAAACCTAATCAGACTGTTAAGCCTAGCTTGTTAGCCTAAATTATGAGACCAAATTAGTAATAAATATTAAACATTGACTTTTGTAAACCAAACAAATACAGATACAAATATTCTTTAGAAGTACAAAGAGCCAATACCACGTTTTGGCACAATAATTACCAATAGACCAAAATATCAAAGAAAGATTCCGTATTGTTTCCGTAATATCTATAAATTATAAATATATAGTTAATATATGGCGTCTTCACCAAATTCCGTTGAAATAGTATTAAATAAAAATAATTTTAATTTGTTTCATAATTTAATAATTATTACATGTTAAAAATTATTCTCAAACACATGTTGCAAAAAAGTTCTCAAAAAGTTTAGTATACACAGAAAAAATGTTTTCTTATAAATATATAGTTAATATATGGCGTCTTCACGAAATTCTGTTGAAATAGTAATTAAATAAAAATAATTTTAATTTGTTTCATAATTTAATAATTATTACATATTAAAAATTATTCTCAACACACATTTTGCAAAAAAGTTCTCAAAAAAGTTTAGTATACACAGAAAAAATGTTTTCTTAAATCAAGAATATTGTGATTCGTATATAACAATATATATTTATATATACCACGTTACAATCAAATTACATATTTGTTTTAAAAACTATTGCAAAAAAGTATAATCACAAACATAAAAATGTTTGACGCTATTGCTTAAATATATTTTTTAGAATAGTTGTTTTAAGTGTGGTTTGTCAAGCGCGCCTAAATTATACAAAAAGTGTAATTACACACAGAGAAATGTTTCTTAAATCAAAATATATCACATTTTTTGTGTTATACCTAATTACAGATTTTATCTTGTTTCAAAAGTTGGCAAACAGTATACACACAGAAAAATGTTTCTTAAATCAAAAATATTGTTATATCACATTTGTTTTTTCTGTGTTATACCTAATTACATATTTTCTCTTGTTTCAAAAGTTAGCAAACAGTATACACACAGAAAAATGTTTCTTAACCCTTACCCTCCCGAGACTAAACTAATGATAATTTTTCGATTTAATTGTGTTTTTTGCTATACCTAAAAAAAATAAAAAATACATTTTTTTTTTAGTTTCTGTTTCCTTTGAGTTTCAGGAGAGTGGTATTATACCGAATTAAATTTGTATATTTGTTTGCATACATAGAAAGTCTGTAAAAGTATTTTGGATTAATATTACCTTAAAGAAACAATTAAGCAAAAAGTGTAATTACACACAGAGAAATGTTTCTTAAATCGAAAATATTGTTATATAACATTTTCTTTTTTCTGTGTTATACCTAATTGCACATTTTATCTTGTTTAAAAAGTTAGCACAAAGTATACACACAGAAAAATATTTATTAAATCAATAAATTGTTATATACACCAGTATTCTCAAACAGACTTTTTCTGTGTGCAGCAGTATTTTATTATTAATGTACTGAGAAAAAAAATATTTTAATAATAATATAATTGTATTTCTTTGTGTATTTATCTTAATTTATTAATACACTGTACAATTAAATTGCATATTTGTTTAGACTTTTTATATTATAACTAATTGTATATTTTATCTTGTTTCAAAAGTTAGCAAAAACTATACACACGGAAAAATATTTATTAAATCAATAAATTTATATACACCAGTATTCTCAAACAGACTTTTTCTGTGTGCAGCAGTATTTTATTATTAATGTACTGAGAAAAAAAATATTTTAATAATTCAATAATTTTATTTCTTTGTGTTTATATTTATCTTAATTTATTAATACACCGTACAATCAAATTGCATATTTGTTTAGATTTTTTGTGTTATAACTAATTGTATATTTTATCTTGTTTCAAAAGTTAGCAAAAAGTATACACACGGAAAAATATTTATTAAATCAAAAAATTTATATACAACAGTATTCTCAAACAGACTTTTTCTGTGTGCAGCAGTGTTTTATTATTAATGTCCTGAGAAAAAAAATATTTTAATAATTCAATAATTTTATTTCTTTGTGTTTATATTTATCTTAATTTATTAATACACCGTACAATCAAATTGCATATTTGTTTAGATTTTTTGTGTTATAACTAATTGTATATTTTATCTTGTTTCAAAAGTTAGCAAAAAGTATACACACGGAAAAATATTTATTAAATCAATAAATTGTTATATACACCAGTATTCTCAAACAGACTTTTTCTGTGTGCAGCAGTGTTTTATTATTAATGTACTGAGAAAAAAAATATTTTAATAATAATATAATTGTATTTCTTTGTGTATTTATCTTAATTTATTAATACACTGTACAATTAAATTGCATATTTGTTTAGATTTTTTGTGTTATAACTAATTGTATATTTTATCTTGTTTCAAAAGTTAGCAAAAAGTATACACACGGAAAAATATTTATTAAATCAAAAAATTGTTATATACACCAGTATTCTTAAACAGACTTTTTCTGTGTGCAGCAGTATTTTATTATTAATGTTCTAAGAAAAAAAAATTTAATAATAATATAATTTTATTTCTTTGTGTTTATATTTATCTTAATTTATTAATACACCGTACAATCAAATTGCATATTTGTTTCAAATTTAAAATACTATTGTTGCTATATTATAGCAAAAAAGCGAAAATATTTTACAAACACAGAAAAATAAAATCTTAAATCAAGAATAAGCATTAACGGAGATTTTTATTTTAGTAATTATATACTTATAATTTAATACATTTTAACACAAAAAATATCTTTAAAAACATTATTTAAGCTTACCTAAATTACTGGGAAAAATACCATATAATGAAATGCGTAGCATTACTTTGACTTTTGAGCCCAATTATGAAACAATTTTTATTAATTATATTTATTTTTATTCTCTGTGTGTGTTTTTAATTTTATCTCATTAATTATATTTTTTTATAAGTTAATAATTTTATTTCTCTGGGTGTTATTTAAATTTATCTTATTATTTTAAAATAAATTAATTTTAGCTATCTCAATGGTTTGTACCCAAATTATGAAACAATTTTTATTATCAAAATTTAATCGTTTTAATATGCATATATTATAAATTATAATTTATAATTGTCTAGTCAGCACATCGTGTATATAATTAAATTTAATCTTATTATGTATAAATAACTATCAATAAAGGTTAAGTTTATCAATTTCTTAGCAAAGCAATTATAAATTATTAGTTATTAATAATTGCAGATTATGTTTCAAAAAGTTGGCAAAAAGTATACACAAAGAAAAATGTTTCTTAATTATTTTATACAAATCACATTTTGTTTTTTTTGTATTATACCTAATTGAAGATTTTATTTTGTTTCAAAAGTTAGCAAAAAGTATAATTACACACTGAAAAATATTTCTTAAATCAAGAATATTGTTATTTCTCATTTGTTTTTCTGTATTATACATAATTGCAAATTTTATTTTGTTTAATTACTGTGAGCAAAAAGTATAATTACACACAGAAAAATATTTCCTAAATTAAGAATATTATTATACAGTATAAGCTCAATAATGTGAACATGCGTATATATGAACTATTAGGGTTTGAGAGCACACAATTTTTTCTATTGACTTCTCTGTAACGTGAACATCATAAACTCTCTTTAACGTGAACAACCAGTTTTAGCAAGTTTATACATATTTTTATGTAGTTGTTTCTCTTACTTAATAATCAGTAAATTTTCTAAGAAACCGTTTTTTAGAGGTGACTTTGGTTTGCTGTAAAATAGTGTGAATAATGTGACCTTTTCTGTCAGAAATAAGACATAATTTAAAATCTAGAGAAATGGCAAATCCGCAAAGTTTTTAACTGTTTCCTGATATACGAAAGTGCTGTGTTTGCCATACCTCGCATATTATTAAACTTTTTTTGTTCTCCAGTTGAATTAATCATATTCTTTCTTCATTCTGTAATTACGAAATAGATAAATGGAACCCATTTTGTTCTGACTTAGAGTAACATTTAATAAACCTTTTTTGAAAATGTGCGCACATGTAATTTGTGACATCTACTGCCAAACCAACACAATTTTTAACAGATTTTATTGTCTCCACTCTGACACATTAAGGCTCTCTAGGTTAAACTATGCAAAAGTGTAGAAATCGAAAATTATTTAGGAACTTGACTTTTACTAATCTAGCTAAAAAGTATGAGTATGGTAAAATTAACAATTTGTTATATAAAAAATAAAAGCGTTAAAATACTTAATATTAATACCTTAAAACCAAGTAAAAAACAAACATTAAGAGCATCAGTGTTTCGAAAAATGGAAAGAAAATTTTACCAGTGTTTTCTTGTATAGCTAGAAAGAAATTTTAATAATTAAAATTTTATATTTTATCATACAATTTTTTAACTAGAATAAAGTTTAGCAAAATAAAAAAGATTTAATTAACTTAAATTTCTTGTCATACAAAGCTTGAAGTATATTATATTTTCACCTGCATGAAGTCACGTTAATTTGAACACCTCCGGGTTTTTTTTGTGTTCACAGCTTGTAATGTATAATATTCTCAGCCAACTTTTTTCTGTGTACAGCAGTATTTTAAAAGTCCAAACCTGTATTATTTTTTTTCATTTATTTCTGCCCCCAAAACTTATTTGTTTGTCTAGTAATTAAGCTTTTAGTTATTGTTTTTTGTACATTTTTTTAATTTTTTTATTAGAAAACTTTAAGAACTTGTTAGCTAAAGATTAAAGAAATTTTCACAAGCTTAGTCTAAAATAAAATAACGTTATATCTTTTTAGAATAATAATCAAACTATAATAGCAAAAATAATGCAAGTTAAAATATTTAATTTCTTTCAAATACTTAAACACAAGTTAAAATTATTTACATAAAATATTCCTGAAAAAAATTGTTGTAAAATTTATATTACACATTCAAATAGAGAACAAAGCATTTTTTTTTTGTTTTGTAAAAAAGTATCAACGTGTCACGTTTTTACAACAAAAATAATTTAACAGAAAATAAAAGAAAATTAGGTTTTGATCAAGGGTTTTGTATGACTTGCAGTCAAAACATACATTTTCGGTAATAATATTTTAAATAACACATGGTTGAAATTAAAATAATCCTTAGAACAGTTTTTGAGAAAGTCGATTTTCAATTGTTTTTATATTTTTTTCAGTGTATGTTATTTTTTTTTGGGATATTGATTAAATGATTTAATAATATTTTAAATAACACATGGTTGAAATTAAAATAATCCTTAGAACAGTTTTTGAGAAAGTCGATTTTCAATTGTTTTTATATTTTTTTCAGTGTATGTTATTTTTTTTTGGGATATTGATTAAATGATTTAATACTATGCATTAATGCACAATAAATCTTTTCATATCGAAATTGTTTATAAAAATTATGCAAATTTTAAATTTTAAAATATAATAATAAGCTTCATTTACAGATTTATATTATGCACCTTAAATACAATCACAAACATATATAAATATATCTCATACTATGAGATAGGCTTATACAAGTCTTGTAGTCGTAATATAATTTACAGTTTTATAAGTTTCAATTTACATTTACAACGTAATACACTACTCAACAGGTAAGTTGGCATTATTATACCATAAAAGTATTAGGTTGAAAAGAAACGTTTTCTACTAGCTTTTGTTATCGAGTTGCAATTATTTTTATCTAAATTATATACAATACATAATAAGATTTTTTAATTATTTAGCTACCCTCGTATATTAGTAAAAAATATGCAAGTATCAAGTAAATAAACTAGCTCCTAAATTAAATTACTGTAATTATATTTTTTGGCCTTTTTGATAGTCGTATCTTAAAAATGTCCTCATTTTTATTTTTATTTCTTATCCAAGTCAAACAATATTTAAATTTGGCAATTCATAAAATATATTTAATGTTTTCATTTCAAAAAATGTATATGGAGGTGAAATAAATTCTTGTTATATTTTAAAATTATACATTTTAATAGTAAAATAATTTAAAATTAAGCATTTTTTTTAATAACAAATATTTTACTATTATATATTTTTTTAATAATAATGAAAATGACTTTGTTTCTCAAAAGCTAGTAAAAAATGTTTCTGTTGTTGTTTTGTTTTGTCACAAAACGAGTAATTTATTTTAGGTGAATCACCTTGTATGGTTTATTTTTAATTAATCAGATTGGGAAAGTAGTTTATGTAATAATATTATAATTATTAACACGGTATTTTTATATAAAGAGTGCGTTTTTTATTACTTTGTTGTGTTTTTAGAGAAAATAACATTAAAATTAATTAACTTCAGGGAATTTGATATCACGATTTGATATTTATTTGAAAATTTTTTTTTAAATGATATCACCGGCTTAAAAGCACTAAGTCAATTTAGTTGATCAAACTACTTATTTTTTTAATTAACAAATGGAATTTGTATCTCAGTCATGTTTTATGACTCTTTGCTTGTAAGCATACGATATATGGTTTATAGCTTATCCTTGAATTACTAAAGGAGTTCATTAGTTGAGATAGATAAAAAAAAATTATAAAAACATGTCAAAAAAATTTATGTATTCTAATTTAATAAAACTCTATTAAAATCTCTATCTCTATCTAAGGCTGGTTTTCATCGCAGACCAGTGTTTTTAATGGACTGTTTTTAATTTAATAATAAAATTATTTTTAAATACTGCAACACGATTTACGATTTTTTTAAATAGTTAACCCCTTTTAACTTTAATTTTTTAAATGGGATTTTAATAGGCTTTCCTAAGATTTTTTCTTATTTACAATTTTATTTTATTTTTTAAGTTATTTTAAAAAGATTTGCACAAAAATGAATTGATTTATACAACTATTTTTAAAATAAAATAATTTATTCTCCCCCTTTTAAACATATCATTTTTCGTTTCTTTTTTTCTAAAATTCTACTTTAAGTTTGAGATGAGAAACATGGGCTTAAAATTTTAAGCCTTAATATTAAACAAAAAACAGTGCTTTGTGTTACACTAACCAATTAATTTTAACCATTTTTTTTTTAACTTTTTGTGTGTTTTTACGCTCTTAGATCTTAATCTTATTTTTTTTATATATTGTATAATTTTCCAAAATCTCCAAAAGGCTTTTTAAATCCTTTGATACAAGCGTCTTTAATGAAAAAATAAGTCTGTCCGTTTGATGTTAGCTGCAGTATTTTGATTAATAGACCTCGCAGGCTAGATTGATAATCATCATCATCCCTTTGACATTATTATTGTTTCTTACATTATAGTTTACAAAGCACTTAGATCTCAACTTTTTATATCAAATTTAAAACTTTATATAAAAAAATGAAAAAAAAAATGTTTTTGCTTTTGAAAATTTCAAAAATATGTTTCCTCAACATTATGTCAAACTATAAATATAAGGTGCAGCAAAAGCGTAACTGTTAATAATAATTTATCAATGTTAAAATGTTTTCAATCAGTTCAGATCAGTTAAAAACAATCAGATCAGTTAAAAACCCGTTATATACCCGTTTATACCTGTTTATACCCGTTTATATACCCGGTTATACCCGTTTATATACCCGGTTATACCCGTTTATATACCCGGTTATACCCGTTCATATACCCGTTTATACCTGTTTTCGACCTGTTTATATCCGTTTATATACCCGGTTATACCCGTTCATATACCCGTTTATACCTGTTTCGACCTGTTTATATCCGTTTATATACCCGGGTATAAACGGGTATATACCCGTTTATACCTGTTTCGACCTGTTTATATCCGTTTATATACCCGTTTATATCCGTTTATATCTGTTAAAAAACATGTCTAGGCCCGTGATGGATGAATCAGAAAAAGAACTAAAAAAGTAAATTGCAAAGCGTAGAATTATCAAAGATAAGCTTGATTTAATTAAACTATTCCCCTACAACAAATTTATGTTTTAAAATTAAAGAGTAAAATTTGAGGAATAAATTTATAGATAAAAAAATTACAAAATAAATTAAAAACGTATTTATTGTTATAGATTACTTCATTAATAATTTGTTGTGACAAAAAAAATATTCTTCGTTTTCCCTTATTGATCTTATTTTCTATCTTTATCTCTCAAAGAAGGTTGTAAAGCCATTTTCGTACTAGGGTCTTCAGTTCGTTATTATTAGAAACAAGCCCCATTATTTTTGCTTTTTCAGTTCCAATAATACCACAATTTCTTCTCCACGGAAATTTATCAAATTGGAGTTTTGATCGAGTATAGTTAGTGTTATCTTTTTTATTTGTTTTTGATTTGTAACAGGTAGATAAATAAGATTTCTAGGCTCTATATTTATACTATAACCTGGGTCTACTCCTGGTGCAAACTGGTACAAAGTGTGTGAGGTTTTGCTATTATAGTATGAACCTGAAACAATATCACATTCTATACGAATTGTTACCACTTTAACAATATTTACAGGTAAATCTGATTCATGTAGTTTATTAGGTTCTAAAACTCTTGCTGAAAAACCAAGTAATTTTCCTATACTATCAGTGTGATTAAAGTTTATTTCATAAATACTCTCAATTTGGGACTTTAGGGTATTGTTATTAGGGGTTAAACTGATTTTATTTTGCAAATCGGTTGAAGAAAGTTGTTTTTGCAGATATTTTTCAATGTGAGCTACTTCGTAAGCCCCCGTTGGTATAGAAATAATATGCTCCTTCTTTTTCTTTGTTTTATTTTCATCAGTATTGTTTTCAACTTCTGTGTAGTAAAATTTATTGTTTTTCCCCTCCTCAATATTAGGGATAGAGTTGTACGTATAAAACCCAATCAGTGCCAAGGAATACTGATAATCAGGGTCAAGTTCTATTGGAGGGTAATATTCTTGTGACAAAAGACTTGTATATCCTGACAGGGTGAATGTAAGAGACATGATTATAAATTGAGAGCTCTAAAACTATCAAGCTTTTTATAAGCTATAAGATTCAGATATGATTAAGATAAAATTCAGATAATATTAAGATAAGGTTAAGATAGGATTAAGAATAATTTGTGGTTATAACCTAAATCCTTAAAACGACACTAATTTTTAGTTAAATAAAAAATGACAAAAAATTACATTTAGTGTTTTAACAGTACAACATTAGTGAATTTTTTTTTAAATGCTGTTTATTATCATCTTCTTATAACTATTACTTTCACCGAGGAAAGACTTTCTTTAGTAAAAAAATTTGACTGGCTGTCTGGAAAATTTGTGACCAAGATAACGCTTTAAGCTACATATATTTTATACCATAGGTCTAGTTTTAGGCTGCCAATTTTTTTTAAAAAACTATAAAAAAATATAAATAAAATTCAAAAAATCTAAAAAATTTCAACTTTTTTTTGTGTAGCATTCACAATAAAATTAATATTTTTTTCCAGTATATGCAAAGGAGAAGATTTCAGCTAGTTATTCTGTTCAGTCACTCACTGTTGCTGTTATTAAAAATATTTAAAATGGATAAGGTTGAAATTAATAAAAACTTTACAAAGGAAGTTAAAAAGTTTAATCTTCAATATAGAACAATAGAATTTAAAATAAAACCAGTACCACTCGATAAAGAACCAGTATTATGGATGAAAGAAGCCATTAATGAAATTATTCAAAAAGGAACGGAGGGAGTTAGTCCTACGGATCAAATTGGATTCAACTTTTACTCAAAGGACTTTAAACGTAGTGAGGGTTGGCTTCGTTTTCAAGAAGCATCAAAGGTTACTTTTAATGATATTTGGGGTATGATCTCAAAAAGCTCAGGAATAAG